>OY757917.1:116011108-116181947 GCA_963585895.1 Sepioteuthis lessoniana | reverse complement strand
ATCATTTCTTCTTCTTCAACACGTGTTTGTGACGTTTTTAGTCGTCTTCATGAAGTAAATGGTTAATTCGAGTTTTCCCTTCGGTTTTTATAGTAGCGCCTTTTCTGATGGGGTTATGGTTTTTTTTAATGCCAGAAATTGTGTCTGTCAAGTCCAGTTCGAGTTAATTGTCTGTGACAAATTTCTTCTCAGCAGATGTTTCTCTCCCTGCTCTCTCTTTCTCTTTATATAAGGGTGTATTCTGTGTGTGTGCCAGCATGGGTGTTCGTGTCCATGTATATGTTTTTCTATTTTATTACTCTTCTCCTCCGAAATAACACACACACACACATGCTCTCTCTCTCTCTCTCTCTCTCACTCTATCTCTCTCTCTCTCTCTTTCAATCACTCAGGTTGGAAGATTAGTCAGTTGTCTTCCAACTATCATAGTTTATTTAGGGCGAAAAGAGTGTGGTAATTTTTTGTGTATAATATATATAATTGTTAACTATCCTTCATAGTTCTGCAAGAAAAATATTCATGTCTTGATGAAATCCAAAGTTAAGACTGAAGGTAGATCTACTTTTAGTTTTCAAATTTTAGTTACAAGCATGAAGGAGAGTGAAACAATTATTTCAGTTTTTATAATGCTCTGCTGATCGATGTTCAAGTTCTGTTTTATTATATATTCAACATCTGTCTTTTGTATATAATTTTTATTATATATATATATATATATATATATATATATATATATAGTATAATATATATATATATTTATATATATATATATGAATTCAGCTGGTTTCCATATTAAGAAATGTTAATTTTTTAAAACATAGTGTCGAAAAACTATAATTTTTGAATCTGTATTTTTACTTTACTATTGGAAAAAATGGATTAATTAACTTATGATCTCTAAATACAATTTCTCATTATTTCAAAATCTACACTCACAAGCAAAAGGTTTAGGTGATTTTATTTAACAATCACTACGTGCTGTAAATGTTGAACGCTGTTTATCGATTTGTGGCCAGAATATATCTATGGAACTTAGTGAATTCTTTAATAAATACAAGTGTAGGCGAATATTTCCTCTTTTTTTTTATAAATAGCATATCGTAAGTATGTAATATGATTAATAAAAAATAGCCTTTAAAACCTTGGTGATTTTACATTTGCGTATCCGTGTATAAATGTAATAAGAGATATAGATGGATTTATGTATCTGTGTGAGTATGTGTATGCATACTAATGGGTGCGAGCACATGTCTATGTCAATAGATTAAAATTATATCAGAAAATGTATGTCCATCTGTCTGTTCGTCCATTTTTCTTTCTGGTGGTCGATAAAGATAACAGTCAGACATACCACCACTGTCAATATCTATCTATCTATCTATCTATCTATCTATCTATCTATCAATCTATCTAGTCTGTAGCATTTACTTCCTACCCCTCTCTCGGTCTATTTCTATGAGCATTCATTGATTTTCAATTGACTAAGTTGATGTATTTGTAATTATTTACCCGCATTTACTGTATAATTGACCATTAATGCATAAATATAATCACAAGTTATTTTCATTAGTGTAAACGCCTATACATATGGACATATATCTCATAAACACAGGTATAAATAACAGTCATTGATAGTTTGACTGAAATTTACATAAAAGGAGGATTTTTCAAATAACAATCATACATACATATTTAAAGCTGGTAAAATTCTTCAAACTTTTAATTTTTTTTTGGTTTTGATTTGGAAACGAAGTCCTTCTTTTTGTCGAGTTGGTTTTTCATCTTAATTTCCGTTACTTTTTATTGTATCTTATTTAATAGTCATTTTATGGTCATAGTAAAAAAGTTTATCTGCCATATTATAAGCACAAGAAGCATTGCAAATTATTATTATTATTTAATGATTAGCATTCATCGTTAAATCTGTAGTTTTTCATCACAACTACTCAGCCCATCAGTCTTAGAATATGCTGACTGTATCCCCCAAAAGAGGGCGTCCTGGATAGGACAATAAACAACATACGATGGTAAGGCATCAGTTCTATATATCTATGGAGTGTGGAGTACCCTTTCATATCCATTACTCCCTTGTCTAATCTGATCCAAAGTGGCTGTACCTATCAGGGTCCCCATATATTGATCAAATAAATCTGTTCAAAAATTGTTCATATTCCATGGGGACGAATGCAAAAAAAAAAAAAAAGAAAGAAACCCTTAAAAACACCAACTCAAAAAATGTAAATATGATCGTAAAATGAACGTGAATTTCTGAGCCCTAGCCATGAAATAACCCTGGACGGATTCACATGCCGTTAAAATCAATCAATCAATCAACCAATCAATCAATCATCAGTTTAGTAAACAACGCAGGTTGTTAAATAGTTTCTGAAACTTTAATGACTAGAAACTGATAATCCTTTATCTAATCATGAATTTAAATCGACCTCCATCTCCTTTCTGCTGTTGCGGAGGCCGATAAATATACCGGTCCTTGCAAACCTTTGAAATATAAGTGATTGACAACGAACTAGGCAAGAATGACAAAACAAGGGTGTTGCTTCGAAAGGCCAAACTTTATTATGGCGAATCGTAATTCGGAATAGCGTACGGCGAACTGTCGCCGCGGCCGGATGGTGATCGTTGGAACAGGATCTAGTCGCTGGTGCAGGTCTGGATTGTTGGTACTAGACTGGTAGTCGTTGGATAGGTGGTCGCTGGTGCAGGACTGGTAGCTGCTGGTGCGGGAGGGTGGTCGCTGGTTCAGGATTGGTAGCTGTTGTTTGTTGCTGGTGCAGGAAGTTCGCCGCTGCAAGAGGGCGGTCGCTGGTGCAGGACTGGTAGCTACTGGTGCAGAAACTGGTAGTTGCTGGTGCAGGAAGGTGATTGCCGCTGCAGGAAGGTGGTCACTGGTGCAAGAAGGTAGCTGCTGGTGCCGTCTCAGAGAGTATCTGGTTAGACTTTCTGAATTATCCCGGAAAAGGGCTGTTACATTGAGAGGCTGGTAGTCGTGTCTGCTGCATTGTGCAGTCTTAGGAGGTGTTTGAATAGACTTTCTGAGTAGCCCTAAAAAGGTCTTTTAAGCTGAGAGGTTGGCAATATTCCTGGGTCGTCTGCTGGCTGGAATCAGGACGTTGGCTTTAGGGGAAGCCTTGAGCAATGCATCATGGGCAGCTGCTGCTGATTAGGCTTCGGTCGTAGAGTGACCAGGGGGAAATGGATTTCTCCCACACCCTTGGCTGACGTCCAGCCAAACTGCCCTATTTATCACTGCCTCCCACCAGACAGGACTCGACACAAGGTCAATGACCCGAAGGTCGATTATAGTGGGGGTTATGGGGAGGGTAAAGGTCGGGCAGGAGCCGAAGCTCGAGCCCTGCTGGACTATGATGCCGAAGCTGGGGACCTTACGGCCTCAAGTCTGCCTTGTTGGACTGTGTAGACTACGAGAGTGTCGACCCGGTTTGATACCGCTGCTTTTATATCTACTATGAGCTGCTACTCTATGTGGTCTAAGTAGAATGAGTTTGCTTATTATTACTAAATAATAGTGAGAAACTTCATTCTACTTCGACCAAGCTTTTTTATTACTTCCTATTTTGTCCATAAGTTTAGGACTGTTCTTAGAAAGACAGTCTGAATTTAATATTTTCAAAGGACGGCCTGTGCTGAGGGATTTAGTTCCTTAATGACTCGTTCCTAAATACTATTGGCTGACGACATCAGTGACTCATCCCATATTTGTTTATTTTGTTTTGTTTGGTTTATGAATAGCCGGTTGACTACGATACTACCATAACATGAGTGACATGGGGCAGACAGTGTCAAATATATCAAGGTGGATGAGTAAATATGATTTTCTTTCGCCTGGATGGATGTTAAAAAAATCACTTGGATGCTTGAACTCTATATGAAGTAAATTTTGTTTCAGTAAACTTCCTTTATTTCTGGAATCTGTTGATATGTAATTTTTTTATTTTTCGTATGTCATGTCTACGTAACAAATTTATTAGATGGAAAAATACAAGTATATGGAAAAAATTAAAGTCCAACTAGAGACAGATGATTATTGTAGGTTAATATATGGATTTGAAATTCATGTTTGGAGACAAAATCTACAAAGAAACTTTATGTCATATGGATCTATGAAATATTATATATTGATTTGTGGCGTTATTAGATATAATAAACAAATTGATTTTTATTTAATTTTGGTGATAAATTATATATTGGTGCATTAATGAATATTCATGTGGGTGGAAGAGTATATCTGCATAAATATGTGTACGCAGGGACGTAGCGTATATGGATGTATATGTATGTTGGGGCAAGCGTAAGATTATATATAAGTATAGACTTAGTGAATATGAATGTATGTTCATGTATGTGGATATGTGTGTATAACAGAATTAAAATGATAGATGCACAAGTTTGAAGTTTATCAGATTTTAAAAATTGGTAATTAAACAAGATTTCTAACAAATTTAATGAAAGAGAAAGGATTCCTCGACGTTAAAATGTAAATGAAAGGATAATTTTTTATGTCTTGTATACACTGAAATCAAGAGTGATTGTTAGATTGATTGATTTTCATGGAATTTCAACTTGTATTGGATTATTTTATGCTTCGATATTAGGGAACCCGTTTATTGTACTTTTATACTGAAATTTATGGAGTTGATAGAATTTGCACATGATTATACAATATCAAGTATTTCTATCCAATATATGCAATTTACACATAATTGTATAGTTTCAGCTTTTTCTGATACTAATCATTTTCAAAGAAATTTGTTTGATCCATCCGAGGGATCCATCCATCACTATCACACCGAGTGGGACATGACGTAGGAGTTATGGGACATTTCCTGCGTTCCAAAACTGGTGCCCCAAGACCAGATGCAGTTTACTGTCATACCCAGGATTAGAGCCCCACCATCAGATGCAGTTTACTGTCATACCCGGAATTGGAGACTCACCTCCAGATGCAGTTTACCGTCATACGTTGAACTGGGGCCTCACCACCAGATGCAGTTTATTGTAATACCCAGGACGGGAGCCTCACCACCAGATGTAATTTACTGTCATACTCAGAACTGAATCCTTACTACCAGATGCAGTTTACTGTCACACCCGGAATTGGAGACACCTCCAGATCCTGTTTGCTGTCATACGTTGGACTGAAGACAACTCCAGATGCACTTTACTGTCATACGTTGCACTGGGGCCTCACCACCAGATGCAGTTTATTGTCATACCCGCAATTGGAGACAACGCCAGATACAGTTTACCGTCATACCACCAGATATAATTTACTGTCATACTCAGGACTGAATCCTTACCACCCGATGCAGTTTACTGTCATAGGCAGGACTGAAGCCTCATCACCAGATGCAGTTTACTGTCTTACTTTGGACTGGGGCCTCACCACCAGATGCAGTTTATTGTCATACCCGCAATTGGAGACAACGCCAGATACAGTTTACCGTCATACCACCAGATATAATTTACTGTCATACTCAGGACTGAATCCTTACCACCCGATGCAGTTTACTGTCATAGGCAGGACTGAAGCCTCACCACCAGATGCAGTTTA
Organism: Sepioteuthis lessoniana; assembly: GCA_963585895.1. Taxonomy (NCBI): domain Eukaryota; kingdom Metazoa; phylum Mollusca; class Cephalopoda; order Myopsida; family Loliginidae; genus Sepioteuthis; species Sepioteuthis lessoniana. Next base: position 116,176,354 of record OY757917.1, on the reverse strand, counting down.
CTGTCATACGTTGGACTGGGGCCTCACATCCATATGCAGTTTACTGTCATACCCAGAATTGGAGACACCTCCAGATGCAGTTTACTGTCATATGTTAGACTGAAGCCTTACCACCAGATGCATTTTATTGCCATGCCCGGAATTGGAGACACTACCAGATACAGTTTACCGTCTTACCCATGACTGGAGCCTCACCAACAGATGTAATTTACTGTCATACCCAGGACTGGAGCCTTACCAGCAGATGCAGTTTACTGTCATACCCGGAATTGGAGACACCTCCAGATGCAGTTTACCGTCATACCCAAGACTGGTGACTCAACTCCAGATACAGTTTACTGTCATACGTTCGACTGAAGCCTTAACACCAGATGCAGTTTATTGTCATACCCGGAATTGGAGACTCACCTCTAGATGCTGTTTACCGTCATACCAACAGATATAATTTACTGTCATACCCAGGACTGAAGCCTTACCACCGGATGCAGTTTACTGTCATAGCCAGGACTGAAAATCCTTACCACCCGATGCAGTTTACTGTCATAGCCAGGACTGAAGCCTCACCACCAGATGCAGTTTACTGTCATACGTTGGACTGGGGCATCACCAATAGATGCAGTTTATTGTCATAGCCAGGACTGAAACCTCACCACCAAATGCAGTTTACTGTCATACCTGGAATTGGAGACACCTCCAGATGCAGTTTACCGTCATACGTTGGACTGGAGACTCAACTCCAGGTGCAGTTTACTGTCATACGTTGGACTGAAGCCTTACCACCAGATGCAGTTTACTGTCATACCCGGAATTGGAGACGCCTCCAGATGCAGTTTACCGTCATACATTGGACTGGGGCCTTACCACCAGATGTAATTTACTGTCATACCCAGGATTGGAGCTTCACCACCAGATGCTGTTGACTTTCATACCCAGGATTAGAGCTTCACGACCAGATGTAGTTTACCGTCATACATTGGACTGGGGCCTCACCACCAGATGTAATTTACTGTCATACCCAGGACTGGAGCCTCACCACCAGATGCAGTTTACTGTCATACCCAGGACTGAATCCTTACCACCAGATGCAGTTTACTAAAGCATCACCACAAAATGTAATAGAGTTTCATACTCATATCCCTTTTCCAGATTTTTTGCTATTCTACAGAGAATAGGGTCATTCTAAGCGCCAATATATCATCAATAAATACAACAGTTTTTCTTTCTGTTCCTCCTGTAAAACTCATTCAAGGTGTTTTCTGTTTTAACCAAGACCAGCGTTCAATTTCTTTAAAAAAAATCAAACAGAAATTTGGCTGAGATGCTTAGCCAGTAACATTTAACAGGCTGCCTATTGATACAACCAAATTTCGATTTGAGTGTTTTATGTAGTTGAATATCAGAAACATCTGGTTGTATTTGTGGTTTTTGTAAATTGAACTGCGATAAAATATATTTACAATTAATCTTCGATTGTTATACACCGGATTTATCATAAAAATTAGAATATGTAAAACATGAAGTTAGTTAAGCTGAACGAATGGTAAATTCAACATCAAATATCATTTCTTTGGGTTAGAGTTTTTACTTTAGAATAAATTCAACTACATAATGACGAATTTTATTGCAATATCTTTATAAAAAAGAAAATTTTATTATTCGAAAAAATTAAACACTGTAGAGATAGAATTCATAGTAACTGAAATAGAGAAAAATGCCGTCCCTGTAGGAAATGTGTTGCTTCAAGTTCAACCATAAAGAAGTCATTTACTAATCTTAGTTAAGTTTGTCACAAAAACATAAATACTTAGAACTCAGTGAATATCGAAACCACAATGGTAATTTACGAAGCTCTTTGCTTCGATGTGGCACAAGGCTGAAAGAATGGGGCACCCAATCAGACTCGAACTCACTTGCGTAGGTTTGTTAGTACAAGCTTGCTAACCATTACACCACGAAAGGTGCCCAATATCGAAACCACAATGGCCTACTAGTCTACTTCACAAACAAAAGCAGCTTTACGAAGCACCATCTAACATAAAGTTTATAGCTGTTCAGTGAAATTACTTATGAGCGAGATCGTGTGACACAAATCGAAATAGAAGTAATTTGAAGTAAGACGATTATCTTACTCGAGTCTTACCAGCGGGAATAATTTGCTTGTCTTCATAATCGATATATTAGTTTTACCCCGACTTGAACAGTAAATTTGAGTATCGGGTTTGTCATGGTGAAGAGGCGAACTAAACTGAACTAGTTATAAAGCATGTAATTATATAAATGTAAAATGGGTTTTCTAAATGGCTCTAAAATAGACGTATGAATTATAAAAAGAGAGAAAGAACACGACAGGCATAAAAATAATTGTTTATATTCTTCTCTCCCAATCTCTATTTTGGTAACTTTTTATTTCTTTCGATTCTTATATATATATATATATATATATATATATATATATCATGTCGCGCAGCAAGCACGAATCTCCCTGACCCTCTCTCACCACCCGTCTCTATCGTCCATCGCTCCTGATAGGTCTTTAGGCTACATCCTGTATCGGCACAGAGCTGTTGTGTATAGGTTCTAGCTGGTCGTTCTGCCTTTGCTCATCTATGTGAAGGAATCCACCGGAGTATATCACTTATGAATTCATCCTTACTTCTCCTGTAGTGTCCCGCATACCTGGTCCATCTAACTGGGATAGTTTTCGTGATGAGTGGTAGGTGGCCATACAGCTGCTGCTTTGTGTGGTGCTGCCTCCTGGATATGTTCAATACAGCTAACAGTATTCTTGTATAATCGCTGTCAGTCTTTTTCTTCATACATTTAGTTAGCGTCTACGTAGTGCATCTATATGGCAGTATCGACACGTTCGCTTGTATATATATATATATATATAATGAGATAAAACAGGATAAAAAAAGCTCTGTTTCGCGTTGTCAATTCACATGTGAGTCAATATTCATCAACGTAAAACTCTTAAAAGGGGATTTATTATTATTATTATTATTATTATTATTATTATTATTATTATTATTATTATTATTATTATTCCTTTAGAGTTTCTCACATCAGCGTTAGCTGATATTTTTTCACTGGAGTTTGAGAGACAGCAAGTCTCCTCAAGTCACCAGGACTCTTCTTAGTATTCTGGCTGTTCTCAATAATGCTGTCGTTTGGATGGTCTCCACTTGTCCGCCAACTTCCAAGCCCTTCAAGCCCTTTAATAATCCTTTAGTTACTGTGTCAAAAGCACCGACCACAATTGGTACAATCGTCACCCTCATGTTCTATAGCTTTTTCAATTCTCTAGCAAGGTCGAGGTACTTATCCTTCTTTTCACTTTCTTTCAGTTTTTATTCTGTGGTCAGCCGGGACAGCAAAGTAGACAGTTTTGTAAATTCTCTTTTTTTGTTGATTATTATAGGGTCTGGTCTTTTGGCCGATATATGGTGATCCGTGTGTATGTCAAAGTCCCATGGGAGTTTACGTGTGTCATTTTCTAGGACAGGTGTTGAGTTGTGCATATACCATTTGTTAGTGTGGTCAAATTTAAATTTCTTACACATTTCCCTGTGGATCACCTTGCCCACCCAGTCGTGCCTAGTCTTGTACTCTTTCTGTGCTAATTTGCTGCATTCGCTTATTATGTGATTCCTGATTTCGTCTCTGTCACCGCATAGTCTGCATTTGCTATTTTGTCGACTCTTTTATATGATTGGTTCTTATGGCGTTGTTTTGTGCTGCTATTACGAGTTTCCTTTTCTTTACCACGTCCAGGTTTTGTCGTGTGAAATATTGTTTATTAGTCATTTAAAACGCCCATAGAGTTGTTTTTCTTCCCATTTTTGTTTCCTAGTTATTGTCATTCTGTTGTCTATCGTGTTATCAGTATTGTTTCTGATTGATGTAATCAGTCCACGTTCGTGTTTTCCTATGTCGTCTTAGAGTCATTGTATTGATGCTTCATCGCTGTCTTCGATGCTGGCAAGTCCTCTTCCTCTCTCTTTTCTTGATACATATAGTCTGTTAATGTCGTCTCTGGGATGTAATGCCTTGTGCATGGTCATTAGTTTTCTAGTTCTTTGGTCCATTTGTTTAAGTTCATCTAAGTTCCACTTCAGAAAGTGTCCCGAATATCTAACTAGAGAGTTTTGTCTCAAGTATTTTTCTAGTTCTCCGGAGATATTCTTTTTGAATTTTTTCTATCATTATTATTATTATTATCATTTACTTAAAATAAAATTGTGATATTGATCTGTATTTTCGTGCATTAAGTACTGTAATGGTTCTCCGAATTAAAAGCGTTCTTTGCGCAAAATAGTACACATTATTGCGTTTATACACACACACACACACACACACACACACACACATATATATATATATATATATGTGTGTGTGTGTGTGTGTGTGTGTGTGTGTGTGTGTTTTAATCTTGAGTAGTTTTAGCCTTCGAACTTAAGATAATTATTCCATGGCAGTTTGTATTTCAAGACTAAATGAAAGGCATATGTTTGTCTTCATCTGTGAACAAAACTTTAAAACTGAGTTATTCAAACTTTCGACTTGTATTTGTATCTTTCTTCCTTCTGAAAATCTCATTAAAGAAGAATATCAATCTAAAAATTAAGAATTTTTAAATAAGAAATTTTTTAACATTTTAATATCTAATTGAGATTTAGAATGTAATGTTTTTGGAATCGTTTAGTTTGTTGTTGAGTCTATTTGGAGTAGGGGTTTCAAGACCTAATATTTATGTATCTTAATAGTATATATATATATATATATATGTGTGTGTGTGTGTGTGTGTGTGTGTGTGTGTGTGTGTGTGTGTGTTGATTGTTATATCACAACAGACGATAAGCGTCTCTAACGCCAAAATTACAACTCAAGCATCTCGATTAAAAATCAAATTAACTTATAAAAAATATACAAGATGCGTCATGTGATACGTTAGTAAGACACATCTGTACATCAATGGATGATAAGGGTATTATCCACTTGTATGGCACTTATGTTACTCTCAGGGTTTACATAACTCTAGCTCATAGACAAACATGAGAAAATAACTGGTGATTTGGCCAACTACAGGTTTTATTCGACACTATTTTCTCTTAGACCTTTCCTCTCAAAAGATGCCTACAATCAGCCGTGGATTGATACTAGAGTTTCCTTCTACAGTTTTAATTTTGGAGTTCACTTTTCCTTGAAGGGTGGCTATCTTCAGAGCTTTGTCTTTGGACTCGTGATTCTTCAACTAGTGCTTATATATATATATATATATATATATATTAGAAAGCTTGAAATTGCTTTGGTGGAGGGAATGCCATACCCATATAATTGGAAATGTGTTTTATAATATATTTCTTTTAAACTAATTAATTGATGAATTAATCGATTTATCATTTTCCTTTTTTTTTAAAAATACCTTGAAGCAGAAATTAGTAAAATAGATATATAAAAACAAAATCTCTACAACTTGTAGAATTATTTGCAGTTTTAAAAATGCAAAAAAAGTTTCCAAGATTCGTTTAAATCAGCATCAAAATGTTTCAGATAGAGTACAAAATATGAAAATTGGAAATCTTAATGAGCATCGTAATGTCATTTTCATTTCTTTTTCTTTTTTTACAAATAAATGTTTGTAAACAAAACAAATGAAGAAAACCTTATTCAAGAAATTATTTTCTCTTTGGTCTGATTGTCATTCTTTCAATAATGTAATATTGATGTACTATTTCGATCATAGTTTTATTTCGAAAGTGTGAAAAACAAGGGAGGTAATTGTAGTGGTGTATGTAACATCTGAACGCTTTTCAAGTTAGGTTACTGAAGTAACCATAACTTGATTCTATCACTGAATTTACACGAAACCAATTTAGCTTTCATCACTGAGAAAAGGGGTACCTTATCATAGGAATATTTATGGTAAAATATCTGATCATCAAAATAAATAAGTTACAAAATTAGATATCTAAAAGTGTAATATATATATATATATATATATATATATATATATATATATATATGTGTACCCCCCCATATATATATATATATATATATATATATATATATATATATATATATATATATAAAATCTAGCATAAATGCACGCGTTGGTTTTTATTAAACGTTGCCATATGAGCCTATACTTTTTCTCATAGAGAAGAAAGCAGTGTAACTATTCATGAAAACAATCACATTTGAAACAATATTTAAATGTTAAGCTATTCAAAAAAAATAATCAAAATAGATTTTTGGAATACACGTGTATATGTCTTCTTGTCTATATCTATATTTACTAATGTTCATGTATATGAGTAAGTGTGAGCGTATACAATTATATTTATCAATAATAACGATCATTCACGCAGCCAAGTATTCGTAGAAAAGTGCGTAAATTAGTCTTTCCTTTCCTTTTCATAATATTCTGTGATTTTTACTCTATTTTTCTTTCTTTCTACGGAATTCCGCGTACATTGGACCGCTCACAACCATATGTTTTCATCCTATCATATATAATCTTGTTAAAAAATGATCATATGCAATTTATTCTAAAAGGATATCATTACATCGCTATGTGCGGCGCGTCGAAGTATTGCACTTCAGAATTTTAGTACGTATTCAATTGTTCCTGTACATTTTTATGTGAACAGACATACCTGCTTACATTAACATCTACCTTTTATATAAAGATGCAATAGTCGGCGATTGCGAACACAAATATGGCCACATTGTATAATCTAATTAGTGAATATATAATATATAACCATCACACACACACACACACACACATATATATATATATAAACAGGGAGGCCGGAATGATGTGGGGTTTTCTAAATATTCATTAGAAATTTCTCATTATTTCTTTGTCTGAAGATGCAGATCTAACATTAAAAAATATAGGATCTGCTGCAATAAATGATATTACACAAAAATATGAATAATTTCAAAAGTTTTTTCTTTCATATATATATATATATATATATATATATATATATATATATATATATTTATTTATATTTGTGTGTGTGTGTGCGTGTTTGTGTTTGTGCGTATGTACGTGCGTGTGTCTGTATATGTGTGTGCGTTTATACATGTGTGTGTGCGTTTACGTTTATATGCTTTTATGTTTGTGCTAGTGCTCTAATATCATCATCATCATGTCTTGCCGCTAGCACGGATATCCCTGACCCCCTTTCGCCACTTTTCCCTATCGTTCATCGCCTCTGGCTGGTCTTCAGGGCTACATCCCGTATCATCACATAGCTGCGGTAAGTATGTTCTAGTTGGTGGTCCTGCTTTTGTGGGGGTCCATAGGTGTACATTACTTATGAGCTCGTCCCTGCTTCTCCAGCAGTGTCCTGTGTGTCTGATTCGTCTAACTTGGATAGTTTTCGTGATGAGAGGTAGGTGGCCGTATAGTTGGTGCCTTGTGGGGTGTTGCCGCTAGGACTTATTCAATATTGCTCGCAACGTTCTTGTGTAATTGCCGTCTAGCTTCTTCTCCAGCCGTTTTGTTAGCGTCCAAGTCGTACGTCCATACAGCAGTATCGACACGACCGCTGCCTGGAAGAAACTGCGTTTCATTTTATCGGTCAGGTCTGATTTCCATATGATCGGTAGCTTATCGATAGCTGTCCATGCCTTCGTTAGCCGCGTGCCGATGTCTTTTTCGGTTGATGAGACACGGCTTCCTTGGTAGGTGAATTTGTCAACCAAGTTTCAGAGAGGTTCCCTCTAGTGTGGAAATGTCGCCTGCTTAATTAAAGCACATATATTCAGTTTTGTGTGCATTGGCATGGAGGCCAATACCTGTGACGGCTCGTTCCAAACTATGCTGTAGTGTTTCGGTTTGGTTGGGTGTGTTTGCCAGAATTGCTATATCATCGGCGTAGTCGGCGTCGGTAATTATTTTTTGTGGGGTATCTTTTGCTTCTTTTCTTTGTCAGCTCGAAGCCGTTTTCTCTGATTTTATCGATCGATGTTCTAAGCACGTAGTCTAGGCAGGTGATAAAGAGGCAGGGGGCTAGCGTGTCTCCTTATAGTACTCCTGCTACAATGTTGAAGTATTCTGTGTCTCCATCCGGTGAACGTACTTTCACTTTGGTGTTTCTGTAGAGAATCGTTATTGCTGCTACGGTTTCTATAGTGTCACTCAAAACTACAGTATTATTTACGTATGGCTCCGAACTTTAGCCTAAGATGATATATACATGCCATTTGTCTAGTATTAAAGTGTCAGTCCGTGGTATTTAGAATCGGTGTGTAGTATATTTGCGTACAGATCTATTGTGTAGGATGTTGCCAGACATCTTCCAGTAGCCATTCTCTCGATCCAGGTAAGCACTGCCTCCGCCTGGTACTTAATCTAGGCCATCGAGTTGCGTCTGAGATGGAGGCATAACGTCACCATCGCAACAACTTGTGGACAGATTGTTTGGTTTTCATCAATAACGGTTATCCGGGGAAAGAGCAAGCCAACGGTTGTTCTACGAGTTCACCCTGTGGTCCTGGCAGAATTTTTTCTTATCAGAGAATTAGGTTCAGAATTAGGTTCGGTTGAAGGAAATATTTAAGCTTGATGAAAATACTTGCGGTAAAGACGTTCATCTTGTCCTACATAGAATGGGAGAAAAGTTAGCTATTTCTTATCTTGTATGTGAAACATCGATTGTCTTGTATAACTGATAAGAAACTCAGACACTCCCACATCCCTGACTATGGACCTGATTAACTTGCTGGAATCATTGTCAATCAGGGCCTGGATCTCACTTATAAATTCGTGAGTTCTTTTCAGAGTGACGATTCTAAGCTGATGTATATTTGTAATCACTCCCGGAGTCATCCAATGCTTTTCGACATTCAAAACTCTGAAGTGACATTCAAACACTCTGAAATCTTCCCAGAATGAATGCCAAGCATTACTGCATAGCGTTTCTAAATTTCTGGAAGAAGAGTGAATTGCTTCATGCTTTTCTTACAAAAAATGCTTAACTGACTTCAGTTTGATGCACAGTAGACAAAACCTGAAACAAAGGACATGCATGAAGTTATTAATTAAAAATGGTGACTATATATACATCGCAATATACATTGCGGTATGGATATAGAACTATACATATTGCATTAAACACACACACTCACACACATATACATATATATATATATATACACATACGAATATAGATAGATAGATAGATACTTAATGTACTCTGAAAAACAATTGAATTTTATGTCTGTAAATAGTCTATCTGGAACATGTAAGATGTTCCAAAGAAGGACATTATAAGAGGGACTATTCCTTGATTTTTGTTAATTTCACTTTCTTATTAAACCAATATCCCGTTTAGTCTTATTTATGCTCAAACACTGGCAAAATATAAAAATGCCTCCGATCACTATAACGTGAAATTGTCTGCGTAAATGCATTCGATGATTAAGATAGATAAAAAAGAATGAAATAAAGTAAAATTAAAACAAATGGTTCTATTTATAAGTTCGCTTTTCTGGTAAATTTTCTTTACATGCTCCTGTGATGAACGAACTATTTTCACTCTTCATAAGATACCTGCACGCGCGAGAGCGCGCGTGAGTGTGTGCGTGCGTGAGTGTGTGCGTGCGTGAGGGTGTTTGTGTATGTATGTGCGTGTATTTTGCCAATTAATTTTAATAACAATGCTTTCATGGCAATAATTTCCGTCGGAATATTACGCATCAACCGTTAATTTAAATTACTTAGCTGTTCTCGGAAAAAATAATTATTGTAATTTCTATGTATACAAAATATTTTATTGTTCAAAGTCTCTCTTCTTTAAACTCTTTATCCTACAAGATTTCCCCATAATTTGTGCATTGAGTTTTACACTCGAAGGCGTCAATTACATTTTTCATCTGAGAAAATATTGAACTTGGATTTATCTCACGTATCGAACTAATTTGCTTCATCGTTAATAATAGACAACATTTTATTTTCCAAAATTTCTAATCGTTTATTGACGCGATATTTTTATTTTGTAGCAAAGCCTCGATGCTGGCCATTGCAACAGAGGAGCAGAAAAAAGTGATTAAAAGACAGCTTAAAAATCCCTAGGTGTCTGTCACATTGACTATCGCCGATAACCGAGAAACGTGACGCCCGGCATCTCACCATCAACCATGTTGTTAATTCCTTTGAAAACAACCGCAGAGCAACCCTCAAGGACAAAAGGCATGAAAAGAATAACCTTTAGTTGCAATTTCTGTGACGGTGCAAACCTGTCCCGTATCGTTCTTATCATATACGAACATTCATGAAGCTAAACCATGACAATATTCTTTTAAAAGAAGGTTTAAGAGGATATTTATTTCACGTATAATATATATATGTGTGTGTGTGTGTGTGTGTGTGTGTTCCCTTGCAAAAATATAAGAACACCCTCAAAAATGAAGAAAAAGATATGGTTTACAACTTTTAGATTATGAAAATCAGATCTATCAAAGGTAATAAAGACAATAAAATCTAAAATATGAAGAAATTTCAATTCCTTTCTTATATGTACATTAGCATTTATGCTTAATTTTGAAATTTATTTTTGACATAAACGTAAGACCAATGAGCAGAATTATAAGATATAAAGACAAATTTTTTATTTTTATATTTTGTTGATCCATCGTTAGCTTTGATAACCCCGGAAATTCGGCTAGGCCTACTATCAACTAGTTTCTGAAGTTGAACCTGAGATATTTTTCCCACGCATCTAAGATTGCATTTTTTAGTCAGAAATTGCTGAGTTGTCGACCTCTTTCATGAACTTTTGCAACAATCAATCATTACAAATTTTCTATTAGACTGAGGTCTAGAGAGCACGCTGGGTGGCCAAGAAGTCCTTTTGCTTTAGTTCAAGTAAGTACTTCTTGGTTATTGATGCATTGTGGATAGCTGCATTATTTTGCTGAAAAATCGATTCTTCTTCACATAGACGACGCCCTTCTTGTGCGAAAAATAAATACTTTAGCATCTTCACATGATTTGCTGCGTTTTTTCGACCACTGACAAATTGTAGTTAAAGTTCTCCTGAAGATGAGAAGCCTCTCATATCATAAGACACACTCCTCCACTATGCCTTGTTGAGTAATTTTCTTCCGGAAAATTTTTGCGTGCCAGTACTTCTGAAAGCTATCCGGACCGTCATTCTTTAGCACTCCTGGTTTGATATTGACGAACATATTCCAGTCGTTTCTTTTTGTGCTTCATAGTTAACCTTGGACGATGAATTCTTTTCCAATGCTTAATTTTTTCGTTGTTTAAATGCCTTCAAATTGTACTAGTATTGCAAGGAGCATCCACAAGAGACTTTTTGATGTCTACGAAGTTTTCTTTTTTACTTCGCGAACAATTCTTTTCTAGAATTGTGATCATAATTTTTCTGGCCTACCAGTCGGTTTTCTTGTTCCATACTTATTTGGACTTTTCAAGTAACTGCAGATAACGGTTTTACTGCGTCCTAAAGGCCTTCGAAATTTCAGAGATTTTCCGACTCTTTTCAGAGCTGTAATCTCGCCTTTCTCAAATTCAGATAATTTAGTTCCTTTAGCCATTTATGTTTTCAGTATTTTAAGTATTACAGTTTTAATAGCTTTTATATTACGTAGACTATATATGTAATACATTTTTCAATGAAATCAAGTCATTTTTTTCTTTAGTTTTTATTGTTAGTTTTATATCTATGTCAAAAATGAATTTTAAAATTTATCAAAAATGCTAATATACATAAAAAAAAAAGAATTAAAATTTCTTCATATTTCAAATCTCATTGTCTTTATGCCTTATTTTTCATATATTTAATTTTTATAATTTAAACCTTGTTAACAACTTTTTTTTTCATATTTGAGGGTGGTCTTATATTTGTGTCCATGGGTGTACATATATACATCATTAAAAATGAGAGTAAAGTATCGTTTAAGAAAGTCGGATAAATCAAAAAGTGCTCAAACACTGGCCAGCAGAAAAGCAGTAAAAGTAAAAGAAATGAAAATCTCACATTTTTATCAAAGTCTCATTCCTGGAAGTGTCATATATCAACCATTAAATGGAGGAAACAATCAGTTTCCTCTCATCTTCGATATTCTCTCTTCCATTGTTGATATATGACATTTCTAATAATGAAACTATAATAAAAAAGGTGACATTTTGATTCTTTGTTTAAATATATATATATATATATATATATATATATATATATATATATATTACCATTCCAATTACAAACATATATATATGTGTGTGTGTGTGTGTGTGTGTGTGTGTGTGTGCGTGCGCGCGTGCGCGCGCGTCTATATGCGATGTGAATAAAAAGGTGTTCATAGATATTTATTATCGAATAACAAAGATATAAGATATCAGTGATAGATTCTAAGTTGAACTAACCATAATTTTCAATCATGAAAAAGAAACTACCCCCATGGAGGTTGAGCACTCTGGCGAAGGAATTTTCGGTCGCCGCTCGCATATTGCAAAGCTCTTCGAACGAATTGAGCACTCTGCTAGCCGATAAGGTATAAAAATGTAAACAAACGAACGCTACTGCTGCTATTGCTACATGATACCTTATAATTCCCTAAGTCGTTGTGGTACGCTTGTTGGCCGAGCGGTCTGATACTAAGTCTAACATAAAGTTGACCGGGTTTCGATCCCGGCTCCAAGCGTTCTACGTGTCTAGCCACACTGTAGAGTTGTGATACAACGAAACAGTCTGTCTGTGGATGACTATATATATATATATATACATCAGAAAAAAATTGAAATAAATTCGAAGCTATGTAAATATAAGAAAGTGAAGAAACAAAATATTCATAAGATGTATTTATGACAACATACAATTGTTTAATGATATAGTGAGCTAAACCATCAACAAGGCGATGTTACAATGCACTGTATCATCCGAAAATTATTTTCAAATGAAAGAATTTACTAAACAACATTTAAATACTTTATATTCGCTAGTTTTTTCAAATTCTTAAAAAAAATTTAAAAATTTGAAGAAAAATCGAACAATCTGTCACTACATTTTGAAACAGAATACTATTAATGAGAACTCTAATATCTTTCCTATTTCTTCATTTCCTTTTGTCATTTTAAAATAATTTTCGGATGATACATTGCTTTCTATCATTATTCAATAGATGGTTTGAAAAAAATACCCACCTTAAACGGTAGATGTGGCATAAAAATAAGTACATCCTGTTTTACATATTTTTATATTCACACACACTCACATATGTATATACATATGTGTGTGTATGTGAGTGTGTGTGCGTGGGTGTGTATGTGAGAGAGAGAGAGAGAGAGAGAGAGAGAGAGAGAGAGAGAGAGAGAGAGAGCGAAAAAGAGAAAGATAAAAAATAAAAGGAAACAATGAAGAAAAATTACATTTTGTCCGTTTCCCAAATGAAGGCAATTAACTTTCTTGAAAAATCAATATTCAAAATGTTGGCTTTTAGCTGTTCTTGAACACCGACTCCAGTTATCGATGAGAAATACGCAACAAATTCAACCATGAAAAATTATACGATGTTATAATGGATAGTTAACAAATTCAACTTAGTCTGCCACAAGACCATGCAGTATGCAGTGAACTCATTATTTAACGTGAATAGCTTTTTAATCGCATCACGAATGCCATTGTCAATACAAAATTTCCATTACGTAAAACTTATCAAAGATTACATCTGCTCTATCTAAACAATTTTATACTCTAAAAAATCGGCAGTGTATAAAATTAAAAGTGGTCAATATAAGATGATAGAACAATCTAATTAATAAACATAAACTACTGTAAAGTAGGAGCAACTCTCTCATTTCCGAAGAAACTTGCAATCGACAACAAAGGATCAACTGCGAGAACTCTCACTATACCTTTGAGAAATGGTCACACGAGAGGTTTTTAAAGGTCGGCAACTGAAGCAGTTAATAACCCTCTGAGGATAAGCAAAGAACTTAAATTTTCAAGCAAGCAAAACAGCCTCCTCAATAGGGTGGGTGAGGGTCTATGATTTAGCAATTCCTCCATCGATTCAAAAAATGTACTATTTCTCATTTTCTTAATTTGAGACCGATCAAGAGGTTGTTTGAAACACAGTACTAAAGTAAGTGATATTTTTTCTGTGACCACATGTATGAATTTTTAATTTCCAAAGACCTCATCTTCATCTGTTCATTACCTCAGCCAATTAAGTATTTGATGTCTTGAGTATCGCTAAAGAATTTGAAACTCCGAACAGCAATTTTAATTGTTATTTTATGTATATATATATATATATATATATATATATATATATATATATATATATATATCATAATGATCAATTCGTGCTGATAAAACACAAACTCCCCCCCACTGTCTGTCTGTCTGTCTCTTCATCCGTCCCTATCGTTCATTGCTTTTTGTAGTTCATAAACATTGAATCCCATGTCCGTGCAGAGTTGATATATATAAGTCTTTGCTCTTCGGTCTGTAATCGTATGTCAATGTATAGGAGTACATAGAAGAAAATCTCTAATAAGTTCACCCTTACTTCTCCATCTACCAGTGTCCAGTATGTCTTGTTCGTCTCTTTTGGATGATTTGTAAGATGAGGGGCAAATGACCGTACAACAACTCTTTTGTAGGGTGTTACTTCTAAGATTTGTTCAAGATAGCACATAGTATTCTTCTGCCGTTCCCATCTAGCTTTTTCTTTATGAATTTCGTTAGAGTCCAGGTAGATCAACCATACAAAATTATGGACTCTGCTTAGAAGAAATCCAATTTTATTTTATCCGAGAGATCAGACTTCCATATGATCGACAACCAATAAATAGCTGCCCACACCTTTCAATGCATATGTTAACATCGCTTTCGATAGATGAGATATTGTTGCTGAGATATGTAAACTTGTCAACTATATATTTCATAATATTGAAAAATAGTTGAATATTTCAAATTTTTCGGCTTCTTCACTAAAACGATAGACTTGTTGCAATCGAATTGTTTGGAATCAAAGGTCAATTGTAAAAAGCTAGAAAAAGAGAAACTCTTTACAGTATAGGGTCTAAGAATGTCTTGAAATCTGTTGGACGGGTTTGATAATCTCCTTATGTCTGTCTTGTTTGTCAATGAAATTCAGTCGTCGGCAAACTGCATAAAACGTGCAACAAAAGGAAAATAAAACAAATAATCCCATTTATGTTTCGTGCAAAATTTCAATTACAAATTCAGAAGATAATTCGGCTGCTATTTACAACAAATACCCTTACAAGATTGTTTAAATACAGCATTTAGAAACAGTGAAACCTTGCTTCAAGCATTACATATATTTACGCAGCAAGTTTTATGATAATAATGATTCAAATTGTTGTTGTTATTTTGCGGATGAACTTATTTTTGTGTGTTTTTTCTTTGAAATTTGTTTAATTTCATTTCGTTTTATTATGCAAGCATGAAATTAATTCTGGAATTTATAACAACAGAATCTTCAATCGAGGCTTCATATTTCGACAAAAAATAGAAGTGTTGAAAGCGAAAAAAAGAATTATAAGGGAAGAGATTAAGGATATATGAGAGAGAAAGCGAACGTCAGAAAAGAACAAAAGAAAAAGGAAAGCAAAAAATGAAGATAGAAAAGTAACAAAAATGAGAAAATAAGATGAATGAACAGAAAATAATTTGTAAAATGTAATTGAGGAGGAAACAAAAGACTTAGAGAAAGTTGGGAAGAGAAAGAAGAAGCAAAGAAAAGAAAAAGTGAAAAGATGAAAGGTAAGATCAAATCGGTGCAAAAGGAATAAATAAAATTAAAATAAAGACAGCAAGTCGAATAAAAGGAAAAAGAGGAAAAAGGAGAAATTGAAAAAATTCCTTGAGTAGAGAAGGAAAGAAATGATGTGTGAAAGGAGTAAAAAATAGGAGAATTAGATAAAGGAAGAAAAACAAAAAAGTAATAATAAAAATAAAAAGAAAGAAAGCAACTTAAAAGATAGAATGAAAAAGTGACATGGAGAAGAGAAAAGAAAAGAAAATCGGACAAAAAATGAGTCGAATTGAAAAAGAAAGAAATCAAGAAAAGCAGAAAAAAGAGAAAAAATGGAAAGGATGAGGGAAAGTTAAAAGAGAAATAAGATATATAATAAAAAGAAAGCAAATAGAAGAGATAGAATGTACAAGTGTGGTGTAAAGATTGAAAAAAATGGTGGATATAGAGTAAAAGTAAAGACAAAATTTTGGAAGGACAAAAGAGAAGGTGACAATAATGACTGAAAGAAGAAAACGGGAGAACCAGTTAAACTCAAAGAGAGAGAGAGAGAGAGAGAGAGAGGAAGAAAGGTGAATATAGAGGCTCGTAACAAGCTGCTTACATAAGCCTCGCTCTAATACAAAATGATTATACCGTAATTTAACTCTTTTATATACCAACAGACTGACGGCACATCCAATCCCAGAACCGATTTTCAAAATCAGAAGCTCGAGTTAAAAAATGACCAAAAAATTCAAGCTAAGAAGAAAATTGATTCAATGACGGCGTCAAAGTTTCACTAATTTAATACAGCTGTGTTATAACGATGAAAGAAAAAATGTGATATACGTAAAAAAAAAAAAAAAGAATTTTAAAAAAAAGGAAAGAAAAAGAAATAGGATGAAAAAAAATGGCTAAAATGATGGCAAAATAATTGCGTTGCAGAAATGACGCGTGAAATTAAGATATTGGCTTTTACAAATCTTTTTGGGTATTAGTGAATTGGTGTTGATATTTTGAGATGTTATGACTAATGAATGAGTAATATAGAGGCTCTCTAAGATATTGTTGGATTTATTTCTACAACTCCTGGTGAATCGCTATGGCGTAGCGGTTAACATACAAGACTGTGACTTCTTAGTAAGCAACTCTGAACTCTTTTTGCACGAATATATTCATTTTCAGAATAAAACTTTTGGGAATGACAGGAAAATCTTTTATACCTTAGTCACTACTGTTATTCTACAAGAATGGCTTTTGCATTAAATAATCCACGAAGGTTGATATGCCATTAAACAAAGAACCCAAACTAATCTACTGCAGTATAGCCTATAACAAAGTATATACCAACTTTTTTTATAGAATGTTTTCTTTTTAACTTAATATACCGGTTTTTTATTTCTAGTGAAACATTATACCATAAAAAGGATTTCATTATGTATTTTTAATTACCTAACACTACAACACTGAAATTCCACAAATAGAAATATGAAAATGGAATAGTCGAAAAATAAGAACACCTTTTATACATAATTTATAATTTAATATTTTTTTAAAGAAGTGTTACCATTTTATTTTAGCTTCGAAATTTCAATGGTTGAGAATTTCGTTAGAACTATTAACGCATAATATCTGTTTTCCTTGTATAATATACTTACAAATATAAAATCTTGTAAACAATGGTATGAAAGAAAACATTGCATAAAAACCTGTTAGGGTGCTATTACTTATATCCGACACTGGATATATCATCATCTTGTCGTGCCATCAGTACGGATATCCCTGACACTTTCTCGCCACCCCTCCCTATTGTTCATCGCTTCCGGTAGGTCCCCAGGGCTACACCCCGTATCCTCACAGAGCTGCTGTATGTAGGTTCAAGCTGGCCGCCCTGCTTTTGCACGGCCATGTGAAGGGGTCCATCGGAGTACATCACTTATGAGCTCGTCGCTAGTTCTCCAGCAGTGTCCTGCTTGTCTGGTTCGTCAAACTTGGATAGTTTTCGTGATGGGTGGTAGGTGGCCGTACAGCTGCTGCTTTGTGGGGTGTTTCCTCCAGGACTTATATATATATATATATGTGTGTGTGTGTATCTTCGAGTAAAAAACAAAAACAAACAAAAACAGCTGTGCAGCCAAAAAAAACTTTCGTTAGATGAAGTCAGGATATCAATTCAAAGCGCGCCAGCTGTAAATTAAAAAACCATCAGATTTTGTTGGCTTTCCGTCACATCTAAAGAATACCATATCAAGATTAATACACTTCGTATAATCCATTTTTATTCATGAATTTTCTGTAAGGAACGGTTATTTAATCATGTAATATTCGAATGAACTGTTAATATGACACATGAAATAAATGAGAAGAGAATTCCGATGAAATTTTCATGCGAAGTTTTTGTACAAGATCTCAATATATATATATATATATATATATATATATATATATATATATATATATATATATACAAGATCTCATTACGCACTCTTTGTCTCTCTGTCTGTCTATATAGGGATTAAATTATTTCTTGCCGGAAAATATTTTACTATCAACCTGCAGTATATTTGAAAATATCTATAAAATCTACATTTCTATATTGATTTTCAAAGATATCAACGCTTTTTATTCAGATAAAATGGAATTAGAACACACTGATTGAATACTTTGCAGGAAGTTAAAACTACACCCCTAAAAAAAGGAAAGGTATGACACTAAACTGTATCTGATAATGAGGCTCCAATTCTGGAGGTCTGTCGAGTATGGAGTAGCTCAATATTGCCATTACTTAGTTCCACTCAAATCTGAAATGGCAGTACTTATGAAAATCCAATCTGTTTGTCAAATTGATCTATTCAATGACTATTGGTATTCAGTTCGAATATTTGATACCATATAACTAACTTTTTGTATTGACGCCGTAAAAATAATTACCGACGCCGACTACGCAGATGACATAGCGCTTCTGGAAAATGCACCTGCCCAAGCCGAAACCCTGCTACATTGCCTGGAACAAGCTGCTGCAGGAATCGGCCTCCATGTCAATGCACACAGGACGGAATATATGTGCTTTAATCAAACAAGTTAAATCTCCACACTAAACGGTAGCTCTCTGAAACTAGTTGACAAGTTCACCTACCGAAGAAGCAGTGTCTCATCAACCGAGAAAGACATCGACACGCGACAAGCAAAGGCATGGAGAGCTAACGATAGAATATATGGAAATCAGACCTGACTGATAAAATAAAACGCATTTTTTTTCCAAGCAGCAGTCGTGTCGATACTGCTATATGGATGCACTACATGGATGCTAACTAAACGTATGGATAAAATGTTTGACGGCAACTACACAAGAATGCTGCGAGAAATATTGAACAGGTCCTGGAGGCAACACCCCACAAAGCAGCAGCTGTACGGCCACCTTCCACTCATCACGAAAATTATTGAAGTTAGACGAACCAGACATGTGGGACACTGCTGGAGAAATAGGGACAAGCTCATAAGTGATGTACTCTTGTGGATCCCTTCACATAGAAGAGCAAAGGCAGGACGACCAGCTCGAACCTACATACAGCAGCTCTGTGCCGATACGTGATGTCGCCCTGAAGACCTGCGGGAAGCAATGGACGATAGGAAGGGGTGGCGAGAGAGTATCAGGGATATCTGTGCTGATAGCGTGACATGATGAGGATGATGATGGTTATTTGAAGCTATAATTGTTTACAAAGAATTATTATTAGTTACTTGAAACCATACAACTGCATGAAAAAAGTTACTATTATCAAATAAAAATGATCACTTGAAACATATAATTATCAATATTAGATATGTATACTTAAAATTACGCAACTGTGTGCAAATTATTTGTATTAGGTAGGAATGCTTTAAATGATATAACTGGGCGCAAAAAAAACTCTTAAAAAAGTACACAAATGATGTAAATATAAATGTAGAATGAATGCAATTCCCTAACCTTATGGTGTAAAATAAACCTAATCGGATTAACATGCCGTTAAAAACAATCAATCTGATGAAATGATAGATAATAAAACTAATTTCTTTGTCAAAAATGTTTTTCTCGTTGTTATTCAAAGTCTTAGAAGCAGTGATTTTTACAGTGAATTTTGTCATTTATATTCATCTTGTAATGTTCTTCATTTTTCTTCCACCATTCAATGAATATCAGAAATCCGAATGACAACAAAGCAATCAGCTTTTATAAAAATTTTTGACCGATCCACGATACAGTCGGACCATATTCGTTGCTGTTTCGCTCTTTAAACTATTATATTTTAATGAACTCTTAATCTAAAAATATTTTAATGCACTCATAATCTATAAAATGGCTGTTGAAATAAACGTTGTGAGTCAATCTGGTCTCACGGTAGGGGTTGTCTATAGATTACTCTTTCCCCGAAAATATTTGTTTTTCATCTTATATTTTGCTTTCAGATAAATAGTTCCATGTGGCATAAGTGGGTCTTGAAATAAATTGCCGAGGACAAAGCCAAGATGAAGCGATTGAAAACGAATTCACAGCAAAAGAAAAAAAAATCAGACACGTGGTCCAAGAAAAATACTACTCACTTTATTAATGTGTTTCAGTCTCCCACTAGAGAGGTCTCAAATCAAGAAAACGTAACGTGTTATTTTTGATTCGATGAAGAAAAATCCTCTTGTTCTAAAATCGTAGATCCCCCAATACGCAGACTATAGACCTTCAAGAGGGTTAAATCACATTAAAAAAGAAAGGAATGACACTAAACGGTCTCTGATTATATAGATTCAGTTCTGGAACACTGGAGAATGTGGAGTACATCTTCATTGCCTTTACTCCAATGTCCATTCTTATCCGGAGCGGTAATAACTTGTTAGGGTCCCATCTATTGATTAAATAGATCTGTTTAAAAATGATTTGTATTCAATAGGAATAATTGATAACCTGTAACTCTAAATTATTTGTAGTAAGAATATTATTGTTTAATAAGGTTATCATTATTAGACAATTGAAAATATATAACAGTAAAAACAAGTGACTATAATTAAAGAGAAATAATTACTTGAAAACTTATAAGGATTTGTTTCAGGTAGAAATTCTTGAAACCGTCCAACTTTGTGCAAATTATTTATGTTAGTGATACTTCCTATTTTACAATGTGCAATTCTTTTTTTTAAAGAAACAGATACACAAAAAACGTAAATATAAATATACAATGAACGCAATTGCTTAACGTCTATGCATAAAATAATCCGAAACGGATTCATGTTGCTAAAATCAGTTAACAAATCAATCATTTATAATTCATCTTTCGTTTCCATTGAATGGTTTATCTATATAAAAGTATCAGCTTTTCACGAGTGGCTGTGCAAAGCCACACAAAGCCTTCTTTTTGGGACCGGTGAAAAAAGAAATATATAACATCTTGAAATAAGCTTGAGTAGTTTTGCTTGTGGCTAATGTGTCTATTGTTATTTCTATCATCGAGTTTATGGCAACATTCTGACATCTTATTTAATTACCAACCATTTCTTAACAAATGTCTAGGAATGAACATAGCTTGGTATTTTACATTTTGATTTAGAACTACATTTTTTGTCGCGGGTTGTTTATTGTCTTAGTTAAAAGAATAAAGTTTGGTTTCTTTGTTTAATAGCTTATCAACCATCGTTGTTTGGTTATGTATAGAAAATTTGCTGGAATATAATTATTGATTTAAAAAGGAAGCTTTGGAAATTAGCAAAACACGACTTTGAAATGTCAAATGAGAAAAACTAAAAACAGTTTCCAGGAAATTAGACAAGAGACAATGCAAAATTCTATGGTTAATCAGATTTATTCACACGAAGAGGGTAATTTGTATTTCTGTACATGTTCAGTACTGCACACACACACACACACACACATATATATATATATATATGTACGTTTGTGTGTGTGTGTTAAACGTATGTACACTGAACAGATGAGAATTAAAAAGAATAAAAATGAGTTCAAATGCTGGCCAGCTTAGCAGGATAAAACCGAAAAGAAAGTAAAATCTTGTCTCTTTTCATCAGTCTGATTATTGAAATGTTCAAGTATCGACTATGAAATGAACATAAATGCTAATTTTCCCCAGTAAAATGCAATCAATAACTGCATTGCGCAGGAGCAGAAGTACGAAGAAGATTGATTGAATGAATGATATGTAAACTCGTCAAGGGTTGTTTTATGCCTCAAGGTTAGGGAATTGCGTACGTTTATATTTACATTTTTATGTAATTTCTAAAGAGTTTTGCACACGGTTAAAAGAACTCAAGTATTTTTTACTTAAATCAAATAAATAGTAAACAAATCTATTTGACCAATAGATGGAACGTTAACAGTTACGAGCCCTCTGGAGGAGAGTGGACCGGGGAGTGATAACAATGAAAGAGCACTCCCCAGTACCCAGAGCCCCAGAAATGGAATTTCACTATCTGTTGCAATTTAATATTCTAACCTTGACTCCCGTTTGTGGTGTCTTTCCTTTCAGTCAGCATATTCTAATCTACGAAAACAGAGCTGGCTATTCAATAGAAATACTCGATATATAACTTTGTGTTAACAAAAATAAAATATAAACGTATGATGTACTCGATTCCCGAATTATAGGCTTAAATAACCCTAAACAGGTTGAAATGCCGTTAAAATCAAGCATCAGGTAAATATTCATTGGCTATACGTGTACGCTGTTTTACGTGACAAACCCTCGTAGCCGAATGGAGGTTCTTTGACTTTTCGTTTTCTATTTTGACAACCGATGAATAAATTTGCTAAAATCTGTTCAATAAATGGTGAATATTCAGAAATGAATAAATTAGTCTTTCCTGTTTGTCTTGGACTTGATGCTACCACTTCAAGTTAATGTGCAATACAAGTGGCGCTCGTGTGAGGGAGCAAAGCATGAATAATCACCAACATCACTGGATAAAAAAGAGAGATGTCGAATCAGTGTCGGGCTGATGTCTGACTTTTCGAAAAGCGAAACAAGTGAAATCAATGCTTTTCACACGGTTATCTCACGCGGTCACGGATGTTCAGCGGTAACACGCCCTGTATCTGTTGTTTCTGTCTGTGATAGCAGCGGTTGATTAGGAATTTCCGGGACACTTTAAAGGATATGAAGCCAGCTTTGATCTTCATTAAACAGATTTTAACCTGACAGAAATTAAATTTAAATTCAAACTGCGAATTATGAATAATAATTATTATCATTTTGATTAAGATTTTCCTTCATCTTTCTAATTCTATTTGCTCTCTATTGCGGTGAAGATGAAAGATGATACAAGTCAAAATTATAAATGATAATTATTGACAAAATTTTGTCTGAACACAAATTGTAATATACAGCTTGAATGTAGTTTTACAAATCAAATAAACCTAAAAAAATTCAAAAAGTTTAATTTAAACTCGTCCATTTCTATTCTTAGTCAAATATTTAACTAAATTTAACTAAATTTTCTGCCATTTTGGAATTTAGGAAAAATGACTGTCTGAAATCAGTATGTAGATTAAACTAATATTAGCTTAAGACCTCCGAAATCTAATAAAAAACTATATTTTCTTTTTGTTTATGATATATGTTGAAACATGGGTAAATGGAAGGATCTAAGATCTGCTAAAAAACAGAAAATAACAAAGTTATCGAGTGAAGGAATATTCATTTTGTAGATATCAAAGAAGATTTGCAGAAATCATCGACCGATAAAGAGGGCTGTTGAAGAAATATCAAATTTGAGGACCCAACGCTTCAAGTACTTGCTCCTTTGAGGTGAATGTAATTTAAACCGAGTTAATGCAACAAAAACGCTCATGAAAAGCACTCACATCTTTAAAAAGTCTGGAATTGAGGGAATCAAGAATGACAAAAAAGTTTAGAATACTTTCTGAATCGGGATCTGTAAAAATATCCAAGGCAACCTTCTCTAACTCAAGATAGTATTTTAAAGAATCAAAATTAGACCAAGGAATAAATAAAAATTGATTTTTCTCAAGTATCATTTGATGGATCTGATGGATAGGCCAAAGGATGGATTTTATCCATTGCAGACATTTCTGTGTTAAAAAAGTAGCCAACAAGGAGGCGGTAGTGTGATGATATGAGCTGGAATTGTCCACTTAACTATTATTGGACCAAGTCGATAAAATATTTAAACTGAACAGTAAGATCGATAGCGATTTTTATGGACGAGATTTTCTTTACATGGTACAAGTCCCAGTTTCGCTGTTCCAAAGTGAAATGGGCATTTTTGCACGGAAAAGCTCCTCATGTATCAACGATTACTCGTGAATTCTTTGAGCATAAAAGATTTAGAAGAGATAAAATAATGAAATGGCTATCAAGTCCTGATCTGAATCCGATCGAAAATCTTTGGTCGCTTGTGAAGATTATTGTGAACAATATTGTTGGAAAGCAAATATATGGGAAGAAATTAAAACTACAATTTTGGAAATAGAACTTGCTGAAGAAAAAGAAAAGAAATTAATGTAGTGCACCGTCCGGGTCCTTATCTTGGGTACGGTACGAAATATAGTACCATAGCTTGGCCCCACGCTAATTTTAACACTATCACTTGGTCTGGTACCAAATGTGTTTCCAGATAGTTTGTTTATTAATCTTCTCTGTGTCCATGCTGTGTTTCAAAGATCCACAGAAAAGGAATGACTCAATCCATCCGGAACTTCTTGTGACGGTCGAGGTGATCCATTGGAACAAAGTTGCCATGGTGTTGGTTACTCAAAAACAAGAACTCTCCATTATAAATTAATAACCATTTATTGTTCAATATTCAGACTGCATACAGTAGCAAAATCTGTAATGGTCTATGAATAGACACGAAGAGATTCCCCCCCCCCGGCTCAACCGAACTCTCTGAACCCAAACTTTTAACTGACAACTGACTGACTGCTAACTGACAACATTTTCAAAATTTGCAAATTTTTACATTTCTAAATTTAGTATATCGCTTGGGTGATGTCATCTTGCTAAATTATAGCATCATCTCACACGAGCCCCAAATTCACTGATTTCATTTAACCAATAACCTGACAAAGACAAGATATGAATGCATTTTAGTCACATTTTGGTCTTCCCGTGTTGATCGTTATGTACTCGCTTAAACTTTCCAATTTGACTTACATTTCCGCTCAAAGATTTTAGCTAACTTAACAGCAAACTGAAAAACTTGCGGCCTGATAAAACCAGGTAACAAAATCATTAACCATC
Organism: Sepioteuthis lessoniana; assembly: GCA_963585895.1. Taxonomy (NCBI): domain Eukaryota; kingdom Metazoa; phylum Mollusca; class Cephalopoda; order Myopsida; family Loliginidae; genus Sepioteuthis; species Sepioteuthis lessoniana. Next base: position 116,151,356 of record OY757917.1, on the reverse strand, counting down.
ACGGCAACAAGTGTTTGTTATTAGTTCTATTAAAGATCTTAATCAATTATTGATGATTTTCTTACGTGCTTAGTGAAGTAAAATTTGGTTTTGTCTAATAACTTTTGACAGCAGGTTTTGAAATTCATCAAATAATTTTAGTAACTTCAAAGCTTTTGTTTTGACATTTCAATTGATTCTTGAAAATTTGAAATTTTTTCAAACCAAATTTGAATTATTGGAATTTATGTAATTTACTAAATAATTGTACATAAAAATAATAAGGGAAGCACAGGCACATTAATGACAATGGGACTGATTAGTTTTATAGGTATTTTTTGTACTTTTGTGTTACTTTCCATGCTCACTTGCTTGATCAAATAGTTGCTATATAAAACCAGTTTTTTTCTAGAAAGTGAGATTTTTTTTGGTCAAATTGCTTGCTATTTATGTACAGAATCAGTGATTTTATCAAAACACCGTAAAAAAAAAATCAATAGATTTTGAATTTTTCTTATTTATCAAGAAAATCCTCTTTTTGAAACTATCTGTTGGTAATTAGTATACAACAAGAAGACTTGTTTCTATAATTTACGAAAATTATGTAAAAGATCTGGGATTACTCACCAAATTTAAGAAAATCCGGGATTAAACCACGAAAACAACAAAAATTGTCAATTTGTGATATAAAAATCAATCAAAAATATATTTAATGATCTGGTCAAAAATTATCTTCATATGAACAATTTAACCATAAACTTCAGTTAAACCAGAAATGAACATTTTGTGCTTTTAAGGAAAAGCTTGGATACACTGCCATCTCCATTATTACCATTTATACGAGTTTAATGCTATTTTTCTTAAATCTTAGATTAAATAATTTACTAGTCAAGGTATAAAAATTGTACATTAAAAAAGACTTAATATTCGTCGCTTCGATGCCTTGGTTGGTTCACCGTAAAAGTTACGTCAAAGTTGCTCAATGCGTGTAAGCTTAAAAATTCTGAATTGAAACATCATTCGAAACTACCAAGTGAGTTATTTGTTTAAAACTGAAAAATCACTAATACCAATCGAAAATTGCAGAGTTTTGTAAAAAAAAAAACAAACTTTCCTTGATATGACCACTCAACGTGGATGTGAATTTGGTTTTGCAGATTATCCCAACGACCGGGCTACCAATCTTGCAAAGTTAAGCCCTCAATAGCTAAAAACGATGAATGATGTCCCGTTAAGTTGGATTATTTAGAAAAAAAGTCAGTCATATGTTCCTCCAAATGTTTTTACTATTAAAGGCATGAGAGGCGAAATCACGTTATGGTCAACTAGAACTAAATTGAACTTACGTTAAACTGAATTGCTTGAAAAAGGACTGTTTTGATATCTAAACTGCGTACTTATGTTAACATGAACTGTTTGAAATAGAACTGTTTTGACATTTAAGTATTTGTAAACAAAAGTCTATACTTATACAAAACTGACTTGATTGAAATTCAATTCAGCGTTAAATGACCCGAAAAAGGGTTGATATGCCGTAAAACAAAACAACCTATCAACCAACCAACCGCTTTACATCCTGTTTTTGAAATCCACACTAACCGACTTGTTAAAAATCAACATGCAACATATTGATTATAGAATTCAACCGTCTGATTTCAGTTCAGCAGACATTTTGAAAGATTAACTGGACGCTGGCAAATAATATATTCTGAGTTTAAAATAAAATGCAATCTCGTATTTTGGAATCGTCCACGAAGTCCAAAAAATTACACGTAACTGCTTTATCATCATCATCATCATCCATGCAAAATCCTGAGTTGGATGGATGCGTTATTTTTGTGGCCGGCGTGTTTTCCTCTTGTAACATTGTCTATTTAATATTCTTATTTCTCAAAACGGTTATCCAAGTCTGGCAAAAAATACAGAATAAGCCCACTTTGAGGATGTTAACTTAGATTTTTTTTTTATTTACAGTGAATAAAAGAATAGCGGATAAGAGGCCAACCATTTTTCTCTAATAGCTGAATAGTCTTGTTTTATAAAATATACAATAAATAAACTAGGTTAAATGATTTAAATTAAGGGTACAATTTTTTGTCATGCTGAGGAAAATATGGTCTAACCCAATATTGAGGAAAAATTATGGAATAATCTTGTAATTTACATTCCTAAAATAAATAGTAGCGGAAGTCTTGATATGCAAATTAGTCAACAGATAAAAGAAAGTTTTTGCAGACCTTAACAAGTGGTTGGGCATATGTAATTAAAAGGAAAGATGGCTCCAATAACTCTATGCTAAACTAAAGTTTATTACACGAAAGAATAAGTTTCTATTTTACCAAAATGCCAGATATTTAAGGACTTCAAAGTGTTATATCTAGTATTCTTCATCATGGTATCTCACAAGGGTTACTTAGCAGTGTTGACCTCATGTCAAAACATTCATTTAGGCAACCTCTCCACCATAAGAAGGATACGACACAAAGTAAAATTTCTAAGTTTATTACAGTCAGATTGAATTTAGAGTTATCCTTTCAGACTGGTAGTCTAACCATAAAAGAGCCAATTCTGCCCAACTATTCATCATTCCTATGAAGAAAAGATGGCTTCATGCCTTTCTCAAGAGCATTTGCCTAAAGTAAAGCACAATCAGCCTCGTTTAGAGTTTAAAGATGCGTCACTAATTCGATTTTCAGTGACGATAATCACCCTCTGTCAAAGTGTTATAGGATGTTTTTGTTATATGTTACAATCAATAATGTTTTTTTAGAAAGTGTATCATGAAATTAAACCGTTATTACTTAAATTAATTTTTTCTATTTAACCGTACGTTCAAGTTTTGGGAAAGAGTAAAGGCCTTACAAATCAGAAGCAGTGAAGAGTTGGATTTTTCTGTAGAATGTAATCACTAAGAACGCTCTGGGCAAATATTATATTTTGTTACCGTAAAATTTGGCTTCTGAAAAATGAGTAGAATTCTGTATATCCATAAAAAAGTCTGTCGACAAAGAAAAAACGAACTTCTATCATGTCTTATTGTACGGAAGAAACAGAAACTCAACATTTCAGAGTAAAGCATGATATGCAGGAAAGGAGAGTTACCTTAATTTCTTTTTAGTATCACCCAGTCGCACACAATTGGAATGGTGAGAACTTCATTCGATGTCCAATCAAATCTTTCTCAGTTATTTCTCAGCGGACGAGTAAAATTTTCTGATATCGCCTTCGAAACACATTTATTCGTTGTTCGGTTTGGATGATTCTTGTTAGAATTATGTCAGCAGATCACGGTGGAAATGTACTACTACTTCTTGAAAATGGAAAGCCTAATTCATTTCGTCAGAGCGAATCTCAAGTGAAACCATCAAGCCCGATTTCTTATTTTAACTGCCATCACAATAGCATCTCCATAGGAAACGTATATGCAAATGAAATCATTGCTTGGTGAATTCCTAATGGCTATCTTCCTTGATATGGGAGAAGTCCATAAATGGTCAATTAACTTGGCACTTCCTTATATATATATATATATATATATATATATATATATATATATATATATATATAAGCATCCCTAAGTCACATTGTAAGAGGAATTTAGTTGGTTTGAATTCATAGTTTTCTTTTTTCTAGAGCGGTTGCCATATCAAAAGTTTAAAGAGTCGAAGCTACTTTACTTTGTAGCTTGAGGGAGAATAGTTAGACGCATACCTTTCCTGATTATTCTAAAGAATTTTCTCAATATGAATTTAAGTAGGTTCATAGTTTTCCCTCCTATTTTTGTGGGGTGGGGATTTAGTGCTGAGCGATAAAAGACTGTTCTCGAGTTATAAATCTATTAGATATTGCCCATTTCTATTTGGCAAGTTATGTAAACAACATTTATCATGTTCATCCTTTTCTATTTGAGCATTCATGTATTCTCCGATCATGAGAACGTGTTATATTGAGGAATGTGTCGATGAGACTTGCCTCTGTTTCATCACTGGCATTGGTCAGTCTGTAGCCAAAGACGATCGTTGGGCAAAGTTTGCCAATAAATGTAGCTCACATAATTCTCACTTGCGTCTTCTGTTTATGTCCCCCCCGTCACGAGGATACTCTCTCTCTCTCTCTGTGTATATGGGTATATATGTAGATGCACATATATGAATGCATCTACATATATAGGTTTATATACATATTTATGTAAATATTGTTCAACAATTACAAAGACGAGAAATTGACAGTGCGTGTCCTCGTAGTGTAATGCTTAAAGCGATCGATTGCGGAATTGTAGTAAGCGAGTTCGAACTCTAGTCGCCCTATTACGTTCACTTTCGGATAAATACCATTGAGAAAGGCATGAACTCCATATTCTCCCAGTTATAGGTTAAATAATACCACTATTGTTCTTCTAGAACGATGGCTTTGGCATTAAATAACCTACGGAATTTGATATGCCATTAAACAAAGAAACCGAAACCGAGAATTGACTCCTTGTTTGAGTAAATATTTATGAATATGTATCTAGATGTATGTATTATTGTACGTTTATTTAAATATATGTAGGTGTATATATCTACGTATACATGCACTTCTATTTATTGATTTATTCCCATCAGGAATTTAATAATAAGATACATCTTCCACATATTAAAATCTTAAGATCGTCTAAACTACATTTTCTGACAGTATTGTAAATTTAAATTCGGTTACTTAAAAGCTCAGTTATTTATTAAACTTCCAAGTATTTAGGTTTTTATCGCATTCCTGTATCTATAGATAAAATAAAATTCTATCTCAGTGAAAAACCTCTTACCAAGTGATGAGAAAAGGATAGGTTTTGTAGTTTACAGTCAGTAAAGGAAATGAGTGAAACGTCACAGAAAATGGACATAGTTGCCCTAGTTCAAATCCTAAACGATGTTGTTTCCGTTTCACTTAGTCCTTTTTCCCTTCTAAAAAAACAGCTATGGATAAATAGTAAGGCAGATAGCGTTCTTCAGCTGTGTAACGGTAGCCAGTGTGGAGAAGAAGGTGAATTCTTATTCAATTTAGGTAAACTCCATCTAAGTATTAACCTCTGTGGTGAAGTGGATGGTTAACTATATACAATTGAATTACCGACTTGTTTTGATGCCATCTGGCAGATAAATTCGTTGTTACGTTTATTCATTTCAAAATAAAGAACCCGACACAAAAAAAAAAAGCTCGACATATAAAAATAAAGAACCCGACTCAACAAAAAGAGCCCGACACAAAACAATAAAGAGTTCGACACAAAAAATGTCTTTGAGAAGTAAAACAAGGAATTAGATGAATTAAGAAATGAAAATGTGTGAGAGTACCAACTCCCGAAATGTGTGAGAGTACCAACTCCCGAAATGTGTGAGAGTACCAACTCACGAAATTCCAAGTGCAACTAGAAAAAATTGACTTGTGAAAATATGTCATAATTGGTGTTCAGATAAAAAAAAGGTGAATATACAAAGACGTAAGAAGTGATACTTTGAAACAACATACGTTTCTGTGTATGTGTGCAGGTATTTGTGTTTGTGGGCTGATGTGTGGGTAAGTGTTTTTGTTTTTAAATGTGTGTTCACAAAGTGATTTCGTTCGTGTGTTCGTTCATATCCACAAATGCACAAGGGAAGGCTCCAAAGTATTGTGTATTTGTGGATATGATCTAACAGTGTATAGCTATAGAAGTGCATTTTACTAGATCTATTTTAGCGAATAAATATATGCATCAATACAGTCGGTTCATTTCGACCGGAGTTTACTTCGATTTCAAAATGGAATTATTGAAAGAGAAATGCAGTCTATCATTTTCGGTAGGAAACATCATCCTGCGGTCCTATACGGAAAATGAAAACTTGTTTACGTCAAAGTTTTCACTCCACGTCCCGCTGTGTCCCTAAAACCGAAAAGAAAATCGGGAACAGTGAATATTTCTGATTATCTTTTACTTATTTGTTTACTCTTTTATGTCGACGAATATGAAAGGTAGTTTTACTCACGCGACGTTTTGATTTTTTTTGTTTTTGGGGAAAGAATAAATGCTCGCATATTGCAATCGCAATAATTTCACTTGTAAAATGCAATAATAAACAAGGAATGTTTAATTGTTTAATGTTATATTTACAGCGTCATTTCCGAGCTTTACTCTTTAATAATTTGACAAACGTCAACAATAAAACAATAATATATCTCATTTATAATATTATAGTGCCTGTCTTTGTATGTGTGTGTGTGTGTGTGTGGTGCGTACACAAATCATTGACACTGTGTCTGTTTGATTGCTGAAAAATAGAAAAAATACTTGCCAATAACATAATTCACACTGAAGATTATTCATAACTACACCGTAACAGCAGTTTGGAATGAGTTGCATATTGACTTTTGAGCCGTCAGTCAGGGATTTCTGGGACAAGTTGTTCTGGCTATGTAAACAGTATGACTGTTCACGTGGGTTGACAAGCGGATGCAGATCACGTGAATCGCAATCGGAATGCTTAGGCGTTATGAAATTATATACACATAGATACTCACTGAGTCACTGTCAGCAACGGCCAGTGAATGCTCCGAGGGGGCGGGGCCAAGTGGCCCCCTGACGGAACCAGGTTGAGAACCTCTCGTCAAAGACGTAAGACCCTGAATATTGAATCACAACGTGGGTTGAGAAAAGGTCAATATAGCAGTGCTCCGCCAGTCTTTGTGTTATATACTCACAAAATAAATATGCTTATATACACATGTACATGTTCATGCAGCATCATAACGACACAATAAATAATCAAACAGACGCACAATGATAAAGTCGCAAGAATAAACGACGCACGCAAGGAAGACGCAGGAAGACTTCTTTATAAAATAGTTTACCTCTCATGTTTATTTGTAAGTTTCGAAAGGGTTGTTCCAAGTTTGCGTGTGAGAGAGAGAGAGCTGAAGACCGAACATTACTGAAATATTTTGACCCCGAAGTTATGGCCGTCAGCGTTGTGTCTTTCTCGTTCTCCATGGTTGCTCAACCGGAGCACTGGCTTTCCTTACTACATCTCGTCTACCTCCTCAACTCTACTCGCCTGTCTCCACTGGCTCGTTGAACTCAACTGACCGGAACTCAACTTGTCGGCCTTATATTACCTTCAAACTCCCACGCGCTGATATGGACACGCCTCCACGACTACTTCCGATATCTGGGGACCGGGATGTGTCGCTTCCGCTTTCTTTGGAATGGCCTGTGTGATCGTCATCGAGCGGAAATAACTGTCATCCAGTTCAGAGGTCACTCTCTTCCGGTGCGTCAGTCTATGAGAGTATAATGGGATCTTTTTTTACCTCGTCCCATTTCATCAGCCAATTTCCGCCCACGCGATTTCCTCTCATAAATGCCATCAGAATGTGTCACTTCCTTCCGGTGCATTACCTTGAATGGCATTTTTGGCCGGGTCAACAGGTCAAAACATAACATTTGTCGGCATCCTTCGTTTCCCCGAGTTTGTCTTTTTCACACTCAGAGTTTTGACCCTTTCGAGAAAAAAATAAAGAGAGACGTAAAGAATGTATTTCGGTCTCATCATTTCTTCATCATGTTATACAACAAATGATCCCTGAAATTTTTTTAGAAGAAAATAAAAATGTTACTTATATTAGATGAAGATGGAAGAAATAATATTTTGAATCATTTACGTTTAAGAAAAAAACAGAAGAAATCAATAAAAAAGCAAATACATTTAAATAAGGAAAAACGTCATAATAGCAATAATAAGAAACCAAGCAAAAGAAAAAAATAACTTCTTTTTCAAGAAGAGGAAACAAAAGAAAAATGTCCGTCCCACAAAATAAAGTTTACATGAAACTAAATAAACAGTTCTACAGAAAAAAAAAAGCTCCCCAGAAAACTAAATAAAGAGTTTGACACATGAAATAAAGACCTCAAGACACTAAATAAAAAGTAAAATACACAACATAAAGCGTTCGAAATACAAAATTATGATTCCAATACATTCAAATAGAGTCCGTCATTCAAGCTAAAGAGCCTGATACACTCAGAACCCGTCGTTGAAAATAAAAAGTCGGAAACATAAGATAAAGAAGCCGACACACGAAATAAACAATTCGACATCGGAAATAAAGACCCTGAAGTACAAAATAAACAGTTCTACACATAAAATAAAGTGTCCAATACACATCATAAAGAGATTGAAATACAAAATAAAGAATCTGACACACAAGTTTTAATTTTTGAATTCCCTTTTTTCTGATTTTGAATTTTTTGATAAAAATTTTGAACGAATTGGATAAATCTGTACTTAAATTTTATCTTGTAGTAAATTTTGATTTCCTAATTCAAAATTTAGTTCATCGTAAAACTTTGATTACTTAAATCACTTCTGAAAGTTTGAGTGCACAGAAAATTAGAAAAAAAATTAATAAACCAAATCCTAAAATGGAAATAATGTGGTAAAACGTCATTATAAATCACTTACTTTCAAGAAAATAGATGATTATTTTTCTAAAACATACTTTTGGATATTCGACTTGATGATTGGGATGTGATTACGTTCGTAAATCATTTTATATCTTATCATATTACTTGCAAATACATTATTTTACATTGTAATATATAAATATGATATTCAGAAATATTTTTCTTTCATCAAGTTTGACATTTTGTTTTGTTACTATTACTTTTGATATTGATATTTTAAGAATATTTCCTGGGTTTGTTGCGAATAAGATTTTAACTCTGACAAGGCTGACTGAAGCAGTAAGAGCTTTTCGTTATAAGATTTAACTCTGACAAGGCTGACTGAAGCAGTAAGAGCTTTTCGTTATAAGATTTTAACTCTGACAAGGCTGACTGAAGCAGTAAGAGCTTTTCGTTATAAGATTTTAACTCTGACAAGGCTGACTGAAGCAGTAAGAGCTTTTCGTTATAAGATTTTAACTCTGACAAGGCTGACTGAAGCAGTAAGAGCTTTTCGTTATAAGATTTTAACTCTGACAAGGCTGACTGAAGCAGTAAGAGCTTTTCGTTATAAGATTTAACTCTGACAAGGCTGACTGAAGCAGTAAGAGCTTTTCGTTATAAGATTTAACTCTGACAAGGCTGACTGAAGCAGTAAGAGCTTTTCGTTATAAGATTTTAAGTCTGACAAGGCTGACTGAAGCAGTAAGAGCTTTAGGTTATAAGACGGATAAGATAGTTATGTTAGAATACTCACGTATTCTCTTCTTTACTCTTTGCTTCCTAATTAATCGTGACATGACATTGACATAAGGACATTAACGCAAGGTAAAAAAGTAAAAATAAACAAACAAAAAAACACACTACTTCTCATATTCATAATCAAAACTTCGTTTTTCTGACACAGACACTAATTATAGATAATGCCTACTTTTTCAAAATTGCCGTCTATCAATTCATTGGAATTGGTATTGCTAAACTCGGCTTCTCCATCAGAAATATAATTTTCTATTGATGAATCCCTAAAGATCAGGACCAATAAATGTATATTTCTGTTTTTTTAATCTGCTTTACTCTCTCTGTTTTTGTTTCCTATGAAAGCTTTTTACTTTTGCCAAATATTTTGCTACCTGTTAATGAATAATAAATCTAATGGAAGAATTGAGCGTCCATCATTTCTGCTCAGCCTCATTCTCGCCAACGAGTCAATCAAATAAAGGCAAACAAAATCCATTCCTAATTGGTGTATCATATTCAAAAGCTTCCAGGACTGGCCATTATGTAATGCAGCTTGAGACATTTGTGCTGTTTTAGAACAACGTGCCAATTTACTCTACTCATTTATCTGGATTTTGGGCCAAGGGAAGAATCAGGACATTTGGAAGCTGTGTCTATTGCCAATATTTTGTACAATTGAAATAGAGGCTTGTCCCTTTAGAGGATATGCACATGAGTGGTTATATAATTTACTTGAATATACGTGTGGGCATGAGATAGATAGATAGATAGATAGATAGAGATAGAGAGAGAGAGAGAGAGAGAGAGAGAGAGAGAGAGAGAGAGAGAGTAAGTGGGTGAACCACTGCAAATGAGAAAAATGATTGTATTTGGATGTGGCGTGTATGGATCAACTACAAACTAGGCCTCAGAATTGTTTATTGTATTGCGTCTCATTTAAAGAGCGTATGTCATTGAACTTTTGCTATGAACGGACAAAGCCATAACAAAATAAAAGATATCGAGCAAAATGGTGGAGCTTTAACATTTTACTTCAGACAAACGCACCTTCTTCATATATCCATCCGCTTAAACTGAGATAAGATTGTCACGTGATGGAACACGTAGTGAGGAATTTGAAATGTGGAATGGGATCATATCAAAAGGTGGTAAAGGTCATAGGAACATCAACGGTTCAAACCTTTCCTCAGTTGATTTTTGTCATTTGCATGCACGTACAGTATCACTTATAAATAAATACAACCTCACAACTTTTAAAAGAAATATTTCATTTTCTCATCAACCACAATTCATCATCATCGTCATAAAGATATGTTGAAAACACGGGGTTCCTTGACACTCTCTCGTCATCCGTCCCTATCATCCATCGCTCCTGGCAGGTCCTCTAGATAAACCAGTTAAAATATCAAGTCAAATAAAAAGAAAATAGTCTCTACTTCAAACGGTGTAAACTAAAATGTATTCCAGTGTGCGTCATACGAATATACCATGTAATTTGGTTTACTCAACAAATTCTGTTTTCATTTTTTGACATTATATTTTTCATTTCTTAACAATATCAACCAAAAACTTAATCGTTCTAATTGGGTTGCAATAAAGGTTTATATTTTCGACTAAATATTTCTAAAATATTCTTCAGGCGCCTCGAGCAATAGGATGATTAGTTAGTCTAACTAACCATTTATAATGAATTAGATTTTAATTGGGGTGGGGGCTTAATACTTCTGACATTGTGCCACAATAAAGCTAACATTAGTTAATATCGACAAAAATATTCCTTGGCTTATTTTTTACCATAGAATTTTCGAACTCCCCATTTGCCTCTGTGAATTCAGCTTGTATGACGGTGAGTAAATTGAAATTTAAATACAAACAAATACATCAAAATAAACACGTCCCACTCAGACACACACAGGCAGACACACAGAGAAATTTATGCATGCAGGCACAATTCGAATCCCATTCAGATGGACTTGATTAAAAGCAAAACAAAACCAGTAATTTCTCACGTCAACAAATGAGAAATAGAAATTTCGAGAGGTGTGATTAACGATATGAATCTAATCGTTCTTAAATTAATGACATCCGGGTGGCTATATGAAATCTTTCGAGAATGCGTCAGCATACACGTAGCAACTGCATAATCTTTCACAGATCACTGTCATCCCTCATGATCTCACCACCATCACACCATCAATACTCCTCCCTCTGAGTGAGCAGTCATCTCTTAAACATTCAAACACAAGTGTCTACGTTATAGTAAATTCCAATCGTGGAAGGACACAATAACAATTTTTGGATAAGACTCTTGACGCCCATGTGTAGATATGTAACTGTATGCTTCCAACTGGGCAAATCCTTATGAATAATCAAACTTCTATCAACATGTGACTTTTTGAGAGACAGGTTGTCTGATGAAAATATCATCAGGAATACTTGTACATCGTGATTTTAGTGTGGTCAACGCTTGTACAATGCAAATGCTACTCCTTAAGTCTTCATGATGATTAACCAGTAAGAAGCTGAAGTCATATAACTGGTAATCATGTCACCTGCTGGTGTTATATCAGAGTTATCTTTCTTTTAGTTGGATAACATGACAAAGTATAAAGAATCTAACACTCCCAGGAATAATGTGCTAGATGGCCGTTAAGGAAAAAGCTTCCAACGCCATTGGAAAGGTCTTGTTTTTCATCCTTCAGCTTACTTTTAAATTAAAAAAATAAAATTCAGTGTCAAACATTTAATTACACTTTACACACACACACACACACACGTATATATATATATATATATATATATAAAGTTGGTATATAGTATGGAAGTTTGAGGACCTTTAACTAAGTTCAAGTCGATTAACTGAAATCCCAAGCCTAGTTTCAATGAGAGTTGACTGTGTTTGAATTGAAAATTTCACAAAACAAAAAATCTGCTGCCCAGTTTGATGGAACTGTAGAATATGCCGACTGCACCTGTGCAGAAGCGTTAGACATCCTCCATCGAGCATCCCGTGTATGAAACTAATCTGCATCTAATGGTCTTGGAGCTTTGGGGAATGTGGAGTATCCCTTCATTGTCATTCACTCTGACTAGGATTTGTAGTATATGTTAGGATGCCCTTTAACTCAAACTCCCCTATAAACGTTGAGAAAGACTGATTTTATGTTCCAGCTGCTTTATCAACTCATCTTCAAGAGCAATGGAGTATCACAAAAGTCTAGGTAACAACTACAAAGCCATTTAATACTCCTCTCTGACTGGGAAGAGCCATATTTATTGTTATTGAATTAAGAGTATATTATTTATTTATTTTTTATGATTAAAATAAATCAATAGAAAAATAAAAGATTCATTTTTGAATGATACTTTACCTTAAATGTTGAAATAAGTTTTATTCAGATAGTAAAACAGGTTGTATTTTTCCGAATCTGTGTTGCAAATATCAACTAACATAAATATTTGTAATAACACAACCCCTCTGTAACGAGCAAGATGTGACACAAAGTCAATTTTAAGCGGAATAAAGCTGATTTGAATTCTGAAATTTTCCTCTCCTAGACTGATTTCTCAAACAAAGTAAAATAAATCTGTCTGCCCTCCTATTTACTCATAGCTCATAGTTATTTAAATAACATAAATATACGATGAAAGGCTTTAAAACTTCACACACACACACACACACGTATACACACACACACACACACACGTATACACACACTAAAATAACGGTAACAACAGAATGAGAAAACCATAATCTTGTCATGCTATTTGCCATCACAGTCTGGATGTACACATTATTCTACTATTAGTTTGACTCAGCGGAGGTGGTGGAGTTAATGTTCCAATTTCATGGCAATATCATGATTATTTTTCCTTACAGTAAATGTTTATGTTGTGTTCTGGTTAGTAAACACAAGTAGTAGTAATAATAAGACAAACCACAATATGTGAGGAAAATAGTTATATTTACAGGAAAGAGTATTTACAGGAGAGAGACTGTTAGTAATAAGAACATAGGATTAATGATAGAGTAAGGATATACTTCAACAATATGAACGGCTCTTCTGGTCTGACTCGTAGGCTTATCCTTTTATTCCTTGTAATGAATACAAGAAGGCACGAGGCCTTGTGGTTTTGGGGTAGGGTTAGGGAGCGGTCATGCTTTAACTGTATTTTCAATGGGGAACCTAGCTAGCCACATTCGCCGACCCATTCAGCAATACAATATATAATCACTCGTCCATCTCCTTGCACACAGCAACCACCAAAATACCACATTTGCTCAATGAAAAAGTCCTACTTAAAACCCGAAAGTGATGCATGATTTTATTCACAATGTATGTTTTTTACAATGGATATGATGGGAATAGGAGAAAAAACCCCGAAAAACATATATACACGAAAAACAAGGATAAAATTCCCCGTTTGGTTTCCCTCCCATCTATAAACATGGAGGCCGACTGTTTTCCGGGTCGAAAATACCGGAAACAAGCCGGACCTACCCGAGGTGGGGCGGGAATCCTACACTACAGGGATAAAAGAAATAAAGGGACGGGCTCGGCATGGGTCGATAGAAGCGGGTAATATGATTTTTTACATATGAATGTTCAAGATCTTCAAAAAGCGGACTGGGATACAAGTTGAGGTACAATAATAATGGGGGTGGGAAAGATCTTGAGTGCTAGCGACTAAATGACGGGGACAATGACTCGCAACATACTGCAAACTAGTTTACAAGGGAAAAAATCCTACTTACCAAGGAAGGGGTCCCTAAGGACCCGTACCATAGACGCCATGGGCCGGCAGAGGAGAGAAGGATGACTCCAACATTGCCCCCTTTCGTACGACCAGGCTCGCTGCATTCACCCACATTTTGCTGAATGTTATGCGATCCAAGCGTTTTCTATCGCATCTGATTTTGACCCTCAGCTGATGCCGAAAATACAAAACCAGATCCCGGTGAGAAAAGTTTGCATCGTCATACAATCCCTTGTTTCGCGTCGTCCAAATCACCATTCGGGCTACAGCCAGGATCGCGAGAAACACCACACGCTTCTCACCATGAAACGGAGGAAGAACGTTGTCTACGACGTAACCAACGCCGAGCAGCACGAGCTGTTTGGGTTCGATGCGAGCCGTCCACTCCCCGACGTGATCCCAAAACGGGCGGAGTCGCTCGCAGTAGTAGAAGGCGTGCTCAGCCGTTTCTTCCAAGCCACTGCTGCAGCGAGAGCAATCAGGCATGTCTGCCAGGCCCGCCTTGAAGTTCAAGCCGCGAAGGGATAACGCATTCCGAACAAGTCGCCAGGTGAGCGAGAACTCGGAGTTGTTCTAGAAGCTCGATCCTGGCGCCCAATTCCAGTGAGAGCGGATCTCCTCTGCCGTCCAGCCGTGCCGCTCGCTGAGAGGATCAGAAGCGGAACCCACCACTAATCCCCGATACAGCTCCTTCCGAGGCCATAAAAGGTCACTGGACCCAAGAAGGTTACGAAGGGCCTTTCGGCACTCGCGGACAAACAGTGCTTCGCCCAAAGGCCTACGTCGACCTTCAGCCTTTGGGTCTAAGTTGAGGTGAGGAAAAGTCCGACTCGCCTTTCGTCTCCACACTGAGTCCCCCGTCAAGACACGGCCCAGATATGCAAGTCTTTCAGCAAGCCAGTGACTCTCCAGATCAGGCATAGCCAGACCCCCGTTGCGTGTACGTTGGATACAGACCTGCCTACGGACCATCGGCCTTGCACATCCCCAGACAAGTCTGGAGAGGGATCGTTGAAGCGCCAACCGATGTGCCTTAGGCAGAGGGAGTACAGCCAATCGGTAAAGGATCAAGGGGAAGACGTACGCGGCGCACGCCTCCGCCCTGCCCTTTAAGGACAACCTCCTTGAAATCCAGATTCCCACCTGAGCATTCACTTTAGCATGTACTTCCGACCAATTTCGCTCCAGTTGGAGGTCGGGCCCAAACCACATCTCAAGGATGCGGATGGGTCCGTCACTCCAGCGGAAGGGCCCTGGAAGAGTATTGCTACCCCTCCAAGCACCAAGCCGCAAACCTTCGCTTTTGTCAAAATTGACTTTGGCCCCTGCAATCCGCTCATACTCGACAACCGCCCCTTTCACAGCCTCTATATCCTGGAGGCGGGATACAAAGACTGTGACGTCATCAGCGAACGCGGAAACCCTAGCCGCAAGGCGGCCAACGAATGGGATACCGCGCAGTGCCGGACTTGTCCCCTCATCCCTAAGCCTGCGCAGGAGGGGCTCTAACGCGAGGACATAGAGAAGAGGAGACAGGGGGCAGCCCTGCCGGACCGATCGCTCGATCGCGATCACCCCCGAACGCCTTCCGTTCACCTGCACCACTGCCTGAGGGTTGTGGTACATCATACTAATCCATCTGCGGAACTCCGGTTTGAATCCGGCAGTCTCCAAAACAGACGCCAAGAACCGATGGTCAACCCTATCGAAGGCCTTGGACTGATCTAAACTGATCAGCGCGGATTCGGTGTCGTCTTTTATCCCCTCTAGAACCTCGCGAATCAAGAGCAGGTTGTCCTGGATCGATCTTCCCTTCACAGCAAAAGTCTGTTCGGGGCCGATCAGATCGCTAATGACAAGCTGTAAACGATTCGCTAAGACCCGGGCCAAAATCTTTAACTTTGTGTTAAGCAGAGTTATGGGCCTGTAATCATCTAAACCCTCCCAAACATGCCTGCCGCCTTTCTTCAGCAATGTGATCACGCCCTTGGTAACGCTACCAGGGATGGCTCGCTGGGCGAACCAATAGTTGAACATATCCGTCAGAATAGGCACAAACATGTGCGACATCCTCAAGTACACTTCGTAGGGCAAACCATCTAGTCCCGGCGACTTGTTGAGGCCGACCTGCTTCAACGAATCACGGACTTCGTATTCAGTAACCACACCCTCGCAGCTAGCCGCTTCAGCCGCCCCAAGGCGGGGAAAGTCAGCGAGATAGCTACGAAACTCCCAGAGCGGGAGATCAGTGCAGCGGGCAAAGCGATCCCGAAAGTGCGCCCGAAAGGCGTCACGTATCTCACGACCAGATCACAGCAGACGCCCGTCCGGGGTCTTCACAGATGCGATGTACCGATCGGGGAACCTTCGCACTTCTCCTTCACGTGCAGTTGCGTTCGATTTCACAGCTTCGTTGGGAACTCTTTTTAGCCTAGATCTAACTACTGATCCCTTGTAGCGCTCGCTACTCTCACGCTCAAGGTCCCTCCTAGCTAGCTCTACACCTAGGGAGACGCCCCCAGCCACCGCCCGGGAAAGTCTATCTTCTATAGATTTCGCCTCCGCGGTCCTATCTAGGTTGAGCTGTCGACCGTACTTGGTGGCGAAATCTCTAATCCTATGCTTAAGAGAAGCCTGCCACCTATTCCCGGTAACCGCCCTTACTAACGCCCGCTGAATTAGGGATTCCAGCCGGTCCCGGAAGTCCCGTATCTCCAGTAAGGAGGTATTGAACTTCCAGTAGCCGGCTAGACTAGGTCTATTAACTAACCGCAGACTGACTCTAATGAGTTTATGGTCAGTCCACGCTATCAAGTGGAACGTGGGACAACTAACAAAATCAATGTCAGCTCTTCTCACTAACACTCTGTCCAAGTAGGAGCCTACTTTGGCAGAGGGCGAGCTATCTAGCCACGTCCACATCTCCCGCCCTGGTTGATCAAGACGAAACCTGTCGACGAGGCCGTGACGAGTCACGAAACCAACAAGGCTGCTTTCACACCTTCCCAATCTGCTAGCTCCCCGCCCGACCTTATCTATCTTGGGATCAAGGATCGCATTCCAATCACCCATTAAGACTAGCCGCTTCGTATCGCCCAGGAATGGCGCCAACCGACGAAAAAAGGAAACCCTCTCTGCAGCGATATTGGACGCATAAACCGCAATCAGACGGAACTTGAAACTTTTCACGGCAACATCGGCCACAACCAGCCGGCCCCCGTCACCTGCAAAAACAACGTCAACATCAGCATCAAGGCTGCGTCCAACTAGCAAAGAGACCCCAGCGCTGGTGCTGCTGCCGTATGCTGAGAAAACGTTAAAGTCGCTTTCCAGCACCCGACAGTCAGCACTGCAAGTGAAGTGGGTCTTCTGCACTGCAGCAACATCTACGCAGAGGTTCCTGAGTTCACCAAGCAAGCGCGCACACTTGCTTGAATCCCTCAGTCCCCTCACATTCAAACTGGCAAGGTTTAAAGCCATCAATCCAACTTACCCTACTCAGTGTCGACTATGGGCCGGAAATCCCCGGGGGTGAGGATGCCAACGGCCTGTCTCAGAGAGCCGGTGCCGAGCTCAGTGTTCACTCGGCCATCCCTAGACACTCCGCCGACATCCAGCGGCAACCGTACTTTTAGTGCTCTATAAGGAGGGGTGAACTAAGATAGGGACCCTCCATGAGCAAAATGGTAAGCACCTTTTTAAGGAAGAGTGCTCCAATTCCGCCAGCTTTACACCCGTGTCGGTCTGGCGGACCGTATCCAAGAACTTCCATACGCTCTTGGTACGGTCACCAGCCGAACGGATGAAAGTGGTCACCATGGCTGCACTCTTAAAATTTAGTGGGTTGTTTACTTTTTTTCCCTACTTTTTCCAGTTGCAGTAACGGCTTTAGCATCTTTTTTAATTGATGGTCCGTTACTGCTTCTGCATCAACGGTGCATAATTGTTTTGCCTTCTGTTGCTGTTCTTTTTCTAGTTCGGCACTGTTTGCCGCCTTTTTTTTTTGGATGTTGGGATGATGTGGTCTGGGGGTTTGTTTGAATGGGAGTCCGTTCAGGAAAGAGTTCAGGGGAAGAGACCGGACTCAGGGATGGTAATGAGAGTGACCTAATTATGCTTTGGGGAGATGGTCTTTCGAGAGATTATGCTCTCCTTACATGCACAATTTGGTGTGGGCGAATGTTTTTCAACTGGGGATGAAATGGGGGTGTTTCTGTTGGTAGGGGAGGTTGTGGTGGTTGTGGTGGTGGTAATGGTGGTTGTAAATATTGTGGGGGTTGTAGGGACTCAGGGGGAGCATTCTGAGGAATGCAATATTGAGGAGGGAACATTGGCGGAAGTGGTAGGGGAGGTGGTGGTAAGGAGAGTGGCGGAAAAGGAGCCAAAAGTGGTACCTGCATTGGAACTTGTTGGGGGAGAGGCTGCTTTTGGGGATATGCATTTGAAGGGTCTTCGGTGCAGGAAGGTCCTGCACACACTTTTTTGGCAGCCTCTTCCCCGCTGTCTCTTCTTCTTTTCAAGTTCGTTGACGTTTCCATATTTTCATGGTCTTCCTTGTTGTTGTTTTTTTTCTTTTTCTTTTTTATCAATGTGGGTGATACTGGGGATACTGGTGTCGTTGATGTTGCTGTTGTCTTTGCTATTGTTGGGGTCTGTGGTCATTTTTTGGTTGTTGGAGTTGAGCTTGGCGTTGTTGATTGTTCTGCTGTTGCTGCTGCTGGTTAAGGAGCCTTGGTTTGGTTTTGAGGAGGGGATGCAATTGGACTTTTTTCCCCTTGTTTGGGGGAACTCCTCCTCTTCCGGGTCACCTCGGACTAGCCCTCTTGGTCACTTGTTTTAGGCTGGGCCTGACCCGGGTCTTGGGCCGCCGCTGTCTTACTGCTGGTGGTGGTGGCTGTTTTTGAAGCTGTTGTTGTTGCTGCTGCTGTTGCTGCTGCTGTTGTATTCTCTGGTTTCTCGGGGCAGAACTTCGAGATGTGGCCAATCTGCTTGCAGGACCAACACCTTGGTCTCCGCCCCTCCACCATCATAATCATCTGCCGGTCCCCGCTGATTAGAGTCTCGGGGATGGCCCTGAAGCCATCCCTCGTCAGGAACAGCCGGAAGGCATAGTCCCCGTAGGCTGTCCCGGTCGGGGATCTGAGGAGGTTATACTCTTCCACTTGGCCGTAGAAGCTTAAATAAGCGGCCAAAACCTCCCCAGTAATGTGGGCCGGGACGTTACAGATGGTGACGCAGAGCCTACGGGTGCCCCTATATTCCGGCTGTAACCTGAAGTATTTTGTTGTTATACTATTCGCCGCCAACCCCGCGGCCTGGTCCTGCGTATGAAGGAGGACATCCGACGTCGCAAACTCTTACGACAGAAGTACTGGCATGGGATGCCCGCCTTCCTCAACAGCCCCTCGAACGTCTCCCTCTTCAGCCCCATTAACCTTTTGCTTCCAAGATCCGAAACGACCAGCGAGAGGATCCCGGACGTAAGTCCCTCAACCAATTCAGGGATGGGCAGAATCTCATTGCCTTTGAAGCACCTAGCGCACTTCTCCACCCCATCCCCTTCATAGTCGGCAGGTCCCCTCTGCTGGCCCCTCCAAGGCGTGGGGCTCCCTTGGGCCGGCCGTACTGGGCTGTCCTGTGTTGCATCAGCGGGGATCGGCAGCGAAGGCCAACTCGCCCCTGCTAAACTCTCCTGTGAGGGCTCCTTCGAGGGTTCAGTTTTGTCATCCTCCTCGGAGGTAGAACCCCCCATGACTGCAGCAGGGCCTGCAGCAAGGAGGGTAAAACTAAGGCCCCCACCTGTTGCAAGTGTGGAGGGGGGTTCTACTGTTCAACAAAAAAGTGAAAATTACAAAACCAGACAAGAGCACAACACGCCGGAAAAAATACAAAAAGATTAGAACTAGTAGACACACCTGAAAAAATAAAAAACACTCAAGACAAAACACTCAAAAAAGAAATCCAGTCCGACCACAAGAGAAACAAACGTCGGACAACGAAAACAAGTGACAAACCAAGTTAGACAAAATCAGTCACAAGTAACAACTTCTCAGGTAAGCTTGCGAAAGAAAAAATAAAGTCCAACGAAAAAAACAAGTCCCACCGAGACAACAACACTTCTCCAAACTTTAACAATCCAAATCGTGATAATCAAGGTAACGGCGTGAATAAATTGGGGGCTTATCCTTCCCAGACTGATCTCCGCTACTGCCATATATGGTAGATGGAACAGCTCATGATGCTAAAAAGGTAGGTGATACCCGACTGTTTACATACAACGAAATGCAAGATCTAAAGCTTGGTCTTCTTCCGAACACAGGCACTACTACATCTGCTAAAAATTATGACATTAGCTCTCTTGGGGGATGTTCTCATTGGTTTAATATTTAGCAGTAAATAAACTAATATAAGAAAAAGCGCAAATCATTTTTTATTTATTAGTTTGACATTCTTGCTTTATAAAACGTACCTTTAACAAGCTCGATTGAATTATTAATGAAATATTTTTTAGATCCATGAAGAAGAATATATTACGGGACAATTCAATAATATCCTCTAAATTAGAGAATAATCTGATAAGATCCTCAAAAATTATAAAATTAGCATATTTACAGGATGTTATTGGGTTATTCCATAATATGCTCCTCTGCATGGCTTTAATAAAACTTATACCATTCATCGAAATTGTCTAATATAGTTTTTTAAGGAATATTTTACAAAGTTAGTATTTTCAGCTATAAAAGAAAAAAATATTTTGTGTCTAAAATATTCTTAGTTCATTTACTGCTAAATAAAAACTCCACTACAGAAATAATGACAGTTTAATGATATGTAATGGTAGTTTTTTTTTAATATACACACATTTACATTATTATTGTACTTATATAGAATAACATTTTAAATAAATGTTACTTGAAGATTATTTTATTGCCGATTAAAACCTTAGTTCTACCAGTAACCCACTTTATGTTTAGAAGTCAACCTATACAACAAACATAAGTCTAACCCGCAATTTTGCACAAACATCTTGAAGTTGACTTGTATGCCAGATCAGGAATATATGGTAAGTGAACATCGTTTAAGTGTGCTGATTCCATAATATTTGCCAGGGGTAATAGATATCTATATCTTTCACAATGCTGTGTGATATCATTCTTTTCTGAGTACTTTATTTCGATTCTTGAACCAATACGAATTCTAAAAAAAGTACAAAAATCACCTACTTTTTTTAGGATAGAAAGCGTCAAGAGAAATATAATAACAGTGGAAACATCGTCGATGTGTGCTGATTCCATCATTTTTGCCAGTGTTTGTATATCTTTATGTATTTGTATGTGCGTTTGAGAGTGTGTGCGTGTTTATATACTTATCTGTGTGTGTGTGTGTGTGTGTGTGTATGCGTATCATTTTGAGTATATTTGTACTTGTGTGTATGCAAACAAACTTAAATATGCCAAAGTTGATGTAAAACACATGTACAGGTAAGTGTGAACAAATCATTTTTGTCTTACATAACCATAAATGAAAAGAATTAACTGATTTGGGAGTGAGTCAAATCTTTTTGTTAGCTATGCCATTTCACTTGGCTCCATATATCTCGAATATCATCATCTCATCTTGTCGTGCCATCAGCACGGATATCCCTGATCCTTTCACGCCACCTCTCCTTCGCGTTTATCGCTTCCAGCAGGTCCTCAGGGCTACACCTCGTATCCTCACAGAGCTGCTGTACGTAGGTTCGAGCTGGTCACCCTTCTTTTGCTTGGCCATGTGAAGGGATCCATAGGAGTACATCATTTATAAACTCGTCCCTTTTTCTCCCGCAGTGTCTTGCATGTCTGTTTCGTTTAATTTGGATAGTTTTTGTGATGGGTCGTAGGTGGCCGTACAGCTGCTAATTTGTGGGGTGTTGCCTCCAGGACCTGTTCAGTATTGCTCGCAGCATTCTTGTGTAGTTGTCGTCAAGCTTTTTCTCCAGCCGTTTATTTAGCGTCCTTGTAGTGCATCCATATCGCAGTATCGACACGATCGCTGCTTGGAAAAAAACTGCGTTTCATTTTATCGGTCAGCTCTGATTTCTATATGACCGTTAGTCTATAGTTAGCTGTCCATGCTTTTGTTAATCGCGTGTCGATGTCTGTCTCAGTTGATGAGACACTGTTTCCTAGGTAGGTGAACTTGTCTACAAATTTCAGAGAGCTACCGTTTTGTGTGGAAATGTCGCCTGTTTAATTAAAGCACATATATTCCGTCTTGTGTGCATTGACATGGAGGCCAATACCTGCGGGAGCTCGTTCCAGACTATGCAGTAGGGTTTCGGCTTGGGCGGGTGCATTTGCCAGAATCGCATAATTGTTTTTGCGGGGTACCTTCTGGTTCTTTCTTTTGTCTGCTCGAAACTGTTTTCTTTGATTTTATCGATCGATGTTCTAAGCACGTTGTCTAGACAGATGATAAAGAGGTATGGGGCAAGTGTGTCTCCTTGCAGTACCCCAGCTACAATGTCGAAGTAGTCTGTGTCTCCATCCGGAGAACGTACTTTCACTTTGGAGTTTCTGTTGAGAATCATTATGGCTGCGACGGTTTCTTTTGGTAGACCGTATGCGAGTAGAATTTACTCCATCTTCCCTCTGTGTATGGAATCAAAGGCCTTTGTAAAGACAAATAATATTGTTGCCTATAGGTTTTTTGCCTGTAAATATTCTAGAATTCTACGGATAGTCAATATTTGGGAGGTCGTGGATCTATTTCTCTGGAAGCCATTTAAGTTCTTCCTGATATTTTGTCAATCTTGGGTTTTATGCGGTTGCGTAGTAGGGCATTTTATATTTTGGCTGCTGTGGATGTAAATGTTATACCTCAGTAGTTCTTGGCTAATCCGAGGTCACCCTTTTTGGGAAGGGGTGGATGCATCCCTTCACCCATCTGGCTATCGGATTTTGATTATAAACTGCATTACAGTGTCGGAACAGTATGTCATTGAATTGTCTGGTCTTCATATTTCTGGGGGACTTTCATCTAGCCATGCGGCTTTTCTATTTTTAATTTTTCTAAGTACTGAGATGAGTTCTTTAAGCGTAAATAGTCCCAGTGTAATGCCTAATTGTTTACTAATAATTATCGTGGTTGGTTCTTGTGTAACTTTTGGTGTGTTTCCTAGTAGATTCTGGAAATATTTCCACAGTTTTGTTTATTCTTGTTGGTTTGTAGCTTTCAATTTTGCTTTGGCTCTGCTCTTCCTTCTACTCACTTCGTTTATCGT
Source organism: Sepioteuthis lessoniana (assembly GCA_963585895.1). Taxonomy (NCBI): domain Eukaryota; kingdom Metazoa; phylum Mollusca; class Cephalopoda; order Myopsida; family Loliginidae; genus Sepioteuthis; species Sepioteuthis lessoniana. Next base: position 116,128,164 of record OY757917.1, on the reverse strand, counting down.
TTGCCATGCCATCCTAGATTGCCTATCTTCCACTCAGTCTCTAATATTATCTATTTGATTTTGTATGTATTCTCTCTGTTCTTTTAGGTATATATTTGTTAATTCCTTTTGTGCCTTTTGTAGTTTCAAGGCATTTGCGTTAGTTGGGTTCTTCCTATTGTATTTGAAACCAGTTTTCACATCTGCACGTTTTTCTCTAACCGCTAATTTCTCCCATGGGACACTAGATTTAGTTCTATGTTTTGTTGGTATGTATTTTGCTGCTGCTTCAAGGCGGGCGTTGACGAGGTTCTCATATTCGCCATTCGGAGTACGTGTTTCTGTCTTCTCCCTTAGTGCATCGAATTTGTTTCCTAATAATATTACATATTTATCTCTAATATCCTTGTTATTAAGAAGGGCCCAGTCATAGGGTACGGTGGTTGTTTTTCGGGTGGCGTTCTTTCGTAGGCACAGTCGTATTTTTGCCGTGACAATTCGGTGATCGGAGGACATTCCCACGAAAGAGGAGTAAGCCTCGCAATTCACTGCGCCATTTTTCCATTTTTTGTTTCTAAAGACGTAGTCAATCTATGCTTTAGTATTGTTTGCGTATGTGTAGATCCATAATTTTCCCTCCCTTTTTTGAAAGTTTGTATTTAAGCATGTTAGCCTAATTTCTATCGAGAAATCTGTTAGATGTTGTCCATTCCTGTTTGACGAGTTGTGTAGGCTGTATTTTTGGTTTCCGTTTTTCCCGATTTTGGCATCTATGTCACAAGAGAGGATAGCTCATCGTAGAAGGCGATGAGTTCAGTTTCTTCACTAATATTGGTTGGGCTGTGGCAGGAGATGATTGATGCTCTGTAGTTGCCGTTGAAGTAGCTACCATCATCCTTGGGTGTATTTTCTCTCTACTATTTAGTGATTTTAGGGCTTGTGATCCTATAAGTTTACCTAATCCTCCTATCGTGGCATTGACAGAGTTTTTTCCTGCTGATGCAGTGGCTGGCGTCTATCCATTGCCGCTATCGTGATATTTAATATCCTCGTTATGTGTGTATCTGTGTTCTTGAATGCATATTATGTCTATTTTATGTTCTATGGCAGATGCAATAAGCTCCGGTAGTTGTCCTATTCTATTTAAGGTTCTAACATTAAATGTTGCTACTTGTACAGTGTGTATGCATTTTAGTAATTTTTGTTGTTTGAGCTCTGTAGCTGATTTTTCGAACACTGAGGTCAGGGCTCCAACCCCAGCAAGACGCGCCCCTTTTTTACCTGCACGAAGAGCGATGCGGTTTGGATATGTGGTTTGAGTGTGGGTCATGGTTATCTTTCAGTGGCAGTTTTTATTCTCATCTATAGAAGCCACCCTTATAGATGAGCAGCAGTACTTCCCCGATCGAACTAATTGATCCTGTCAGAACAGCCGTAGGGTTCATACGTCCAGGGTCATGTTAGGCATTGCGTTGAGCCGTCTGAGGGTTTATTCGCTTGCCTTTACGTCCACCACGCTGCTTCCCATGGATTCCGTTATGCTTTTTTTGGCGGTGGGAGGAGAGTGGAAAAGGTTTGAGGCGTTTAGAGGGGGTCTGATTTCTTTTAAATGTCCACGTCTATTTTTTACATTTATGACACAGATAGTGTACAACCGTGATTTTACAAACTAAAAAACATACAATTTTTGTAAAATCCTTCATGCATTTTAAATGGTAGAAGACTTAAAGACAATATTATACTGACCAGCTTTTGACTCTTGGCTTCCAGTGGAAACATGGGCACTCTTCTTTCATAGCTTTCTTTCTCATCTACTGTCTCATGTTATTTTATGGACTTAAGTAGAATTTGGTAGGGCTACTACTTGGAATGGGAGGGGTGAAGAGTGTCATTTAACTATTTGTTTCTACCCTATCGTTTTTGTTTTTGTTTTCTTTTTTGTTTTGCGTGGGGGGACTTTCTTTACTCAGGCTGAATATTCTAAACTACTCTGGGGGTCTGTAAGTAATTCTACTGAAGTTTTAGAAAAAGAGTTTCATATAGCAAACGTGTTAGCTCCTTTGATCAGGTTCGAATACTAAATTTGGATTTACGGTAGGATTACCTTTACATTCAAGTCACACATAGTGTACAAACGTGATTTTACAAGCAACCCTAACTCTATCATCGATATTGTTACAAGCAATTTCAGACAGGGTTACTTTTCAATACTGAACACTGACATTCTCTCACATCATCGATATAGAGATTTAAGTTTGCGTCCCATCAATTTCAAACAATCCGCTGTAAAACACTCTCAAATAGAATACATATTAACATTTGATGAACCTTAGCACAACGTCCGGTTTATAAATGCAGTTAGAATGTGATTACTACTTAATCATTTTTTAATTATATAATTGTTATTGCATACCGTACAAATCATATTATTAATAATGGAAAATGCTACGTTTTATTAAACTGTATACAAAATCAATGCAAATATCTGTTTTCAGTCAGGAATTATTACTTTTTGTCCCCACTTTTCAACCATAGCAAGTAGAAGTCATAAAACAAAATAAATTATAAAAAATAAAGTTCCATTTTTGCTTACTTCATGACCTATTTCAACTAATATTCTAATCACCACTCTTCGTACACTTACACAGTGGGGATTAGGCGGTGCTCATTGCATTACGGTTACCATTGTAGGAAATAGAATAAGCGAACCCAGTTCAAATTCTGGACGAAGCTGTTTCCATTTTACTTTGTGCTACTGACCTTCTCTCCCACCCTAGATAAAAAAATAGATAGGAATACTTGGTTCTTTTGCCTTGGTTAGACAATCAATTTAGAAGGATAATCGTGACTCAAACCAACTTTATTTTGGTTAAAAAAATTTAGCTTGTGTTGGGTAAATACATATGAAATAAAGATAAGGCATCAAATCATTATATGTAATATATGGACCATTGATCCAACCCTTCTTTAAGAGAGTGATATATATATATATATATATATATATATATATATATATATATATATAACTCTCCTCGCTTAACAACAGAGAGATATTAGCCATACATATTTGGAAAATTTAAGAAAAAAATTTGATACTAATCAGGGCATATCTCAAACGCATACTCTGAATGACGAATATTAAAATTTCGTCTCTGCCCACATGGAAGCAGACCAACCAAACGAAAAGACAAGTGTAGAGTTCAATAGGAGTCACTATTAGTTAGAAAAAAAACGAGATAACATCCTTACGTAATAAAAGAAATCCAACAAATGCCAACGTGAAGAAATTAAAGAACGCCCAGAGAGAACTATTCCGACCAAAAAGAACAAGAACATATTCAAGGTCACATCAATAAAATATGATGGGAAATCACGAAGAGCGTTGCAGACATTAAATGAAATGAACAAAAGGAAGGGAAAATTGAGAACAAAACTAAAACCTGCCGACTGAGAAAAACGAATACAGATATGGAAAGAAGATTTCATGAATTTGCTTGCAAACTCCCATAAAGTCACAGATAAACCTATCACGAAAATTATTAATAGCCAACTAGACATCAAACTAGGACAGTTTACAGAGGAAGAAACTTACTGACAAAAGTGCAAAGCAGAAAAACTGCTGGCCTCGACGAAATACCCCAAGAACTATGGAAGAGAAGGAAATTTGATGACTTACGTAAATCCTAGATTTTGCAAGGCTGTATATAAACACAATACAATAAAGAGATGGCTACATCCTCCCCTTCTCCAACAAAGGTGACTTTGGAATCATCAAGAACTTTAGAGGCATAACTCTTACTACTATAGCAGCTAAAGTATGTAATTCTCTCTTTCTCAACCGTATCAAACCTGAAATTGAAAATTGAAAATTTGAAAATTGAAATTGAAAATTCATAGGTAAAATCGGAATGGAATTTAGGAAAATAGATCCACGTAATAGATTCTGACAATTCGTTGAATCATCGATGGAGTTCGAACAAAAATAAAAAAGTAACTGTATTGTTTGTAGATTTCTCCAAGGTATTTGATTCCATAGATAGATGGAAGATGGAGTAAATACTTCTAGTATATAGTCTCATCAAAGAAACTATTACCGCTATAATGATGCTTTATAAAAACACGAAAGTATTGCTTACCAGAGAGAGAGAGAGAGAGAGAGAGAGAGAGAGAGAGAGAGAGAGAGACTTTTTCGACATTGTTGTTAGAGTTCTGCAAGAGGGATATTAGCACAGTATTTATTTATTATGTTCCTAGATTATAAACTTCGAACATAGATCTAATAAATGAAAATGGCTTTACGCTAAAAAGGCAAAAAACAGACGATGTATTCCAGAAACTGTATGCAGATGAGATAGCGCTACTTGCAAATACACCTGTCCAAGCCGAATCCCAGCTGTATAGCCTGAAGTGGGCAGAAGGAGGCATTGACTCCCATGAAAACATAAGCAAAACCGAGTACATGTGTTTTAACGAGGAGGAGAGAACCTCTGAAATTACTATTCACGTACCTCGACAGCTGTGTCTCATCAACTGAAAACGATATTAATATGCACCTAATGAAGTGGTCGACTGCTATCGATTGGCTGTCGATTATATGGAAGGCTAATATATTTGATGAAATAAAACAGGATTTCTTCCAAGTCGTCTCTGTGTCAATACTACTGTATGGATACACCACATAGACGCTAACGAAACACAACGAGAAAAAGCAAGATGGAAACTTCACAAGAATGCTAAGAGCTATATTAAACAATTCCTGGAAGAAAAAATCCCTCTAAACAAGAGCTGTGTAGCCACCTATCTCTCATCTCAGAAACCATTCAAATATGATGAACTAGACATGCGGGACACTGCAGGATAAGTGACATTTTTCAATGGAACCCCCCACGAGGACGTGACCAGCAAGACTTATTTACATCAACTCTGTGCGGACATGAATGATAGGGACGGATGCGATGAGTGATTCAGAAAAATCTGCTCTATCCGCGTAACTTGATGATATATATATATATATATATATATTGAGAGAGAAATATTCCCAAGTATTTGTAGGTTTCGATTTCTCCTTGTGTTCTAATTTTTTCTTGATTGGGTTGTCCTATACATTCCGTCTTATGCAGTTTTCCGCTTTTCATTATTAGCATGGCACATGTTTCTATGCCAAATTCCATCCCTATATAATGACTTTATATTTTCACTGTCTATATTTGAGTTTACAGTTCTTTCTAATTTTTGGTAAACTGTTTGATGTCTTCTATGTGCATTAGGTGGTTGATTTTTTCCAGCGATTTTGAAGTTTGTATTCGTTTGTACATTTTCTAAGTATGTGATTGAGTATCATCATCGCTATTACAAATAGTTATGATTATAGGACTGTCTCCTTGATATCCCTCTCTGGATTTTCACTTCTGTTAAGCTTTTTCCTCCTACTTTCAATTCGACTCTACAGTTCTCCATGGTATGTTCTATAAACTTTATGACTTCGCCCGGTATTTTGTACATTTTGCAACAGTCTATTACCCAGTTCTGTGGGACAATATAATATGCCTTAGCTAGGGTTTTCCGTCTCATCTTGCTCTCTTTAAGGATGAAATGATCAATGTAGAGAAGATATCCTGTACCCCTGGAACCCTTGCAGCACCCTTTCTATTGCTCTGGGAAAAGTCCACGGCTTAGAGAATCGTACATCTCCCTAATTTGAGTCGTTAACATTTTCCATATCACTGGGAGACTGGTTATGAGGCTGTAGTTGTTAGGGGCGGTTCTTTTTTATTTCTTTCTGAATCAAGGTTGTCTTTCCTTTTGTCATCTGTTGGGGTATATCTGTTTCTTGTAGACATCTATTCATTTCGATAGCCAGTCGGTCATGGATGAAAGTGAATTTTTAAAACCAGTATTCATATATGTGATCTTGGCCTGGCGTTTTTCCCTTTGGTTCTTTTTTGAGAGGTGCTGTGGGTGTATTGAGGTGTATTTTTGCCTTCGGCCCTTCTTTGTGTCCTTCTAACCCTTTTTTTATATTGTTTATCCATTTGGTTTTTCTGTTATGTTCCCTTCGTAGCAATATTTTGCTCCAAAATCGTTGTTTCTTTGTTATCCGGTTGTTGGTATATGTTTGTGCATTCTCCTCCTACCGGCGGCTAGAATTTTCTTTCGTTGTTTTAGAATGTCCTGTTTTGTCTGTATTGTTTTATCCAGTTTCGATGTCTTTTTAGTCTCACTTCTTTTGCCAGTAATTTCTGGTTTATTTCCTCGAGTTGTATTGTTCTTTTACTTTTTGCTTTTTCTTTTCATCCCAACATGTTCCAGCGTTCTTCCTCTGTCTTATAATTTTTGCTTGTTATCATTGATTTCTTATCTGCATTTTGCATCCATGATTTGCGTTCATATTCTTTTAGGCAAACACTGATTTTGTCACAGACTAATTTCGCTCCTGCATTGATAATTTTGTTTAATTTCGTGATGTTTTTCATTGAATGTGTGTTTATAATTCGTTTATATTTTCAGTTTCTACCTTGACTGTTTTATCTCTTGGCATAACAGGATGTGTACCTGTTTCCTAAAGTAAACAGAGCGTAGCTGCTTCCTCAGCGGAAGTGCCGCGTTAGTTGCGTAGGTGCCATGGTAGACATGAGTTGTGTTCACGTGCAACGCGTAAGCAGGAGGTGTGACCACGAGGATTGCATTGGTGTCCGAAATATATAAACCAACGGTGATTTCGATCGAGGAGAACGAAAAAGACCGAGAGAAGAACTACTAGACATTACGTCACTCTGGGCGCTGAACTTATGCCAAACTGCCCAGAGTTGAGAGGTAGAGAAGAACTTCATCTGTACCAGACCAGCGAAAGGAGAGAAGCGAAGAGAATCTAAGATGATTCGGTGCCTTGAGATGGCCCTGAGGAGACGCGTGAAAGCAGAACGATGATGAAGCGGTTCACTGAGGATTTGTATCTCACCCTGTGTGTATATCTCAGGCGTCTTCGACTCTCTCTGGCTCTCTCTTTCTACAATTTCGTACATTTCCGGAAATAAAAGGAAAAGAAAGATTATATTTTTGTATATCAGTTGTTTTATACTGTATACAACAAGACGAGTGGAAATGCGACCAGTGCTAGTGTCCACCGCTGCTCACTATAGTTGGTTATAGAGACCGTAGTCAACAGCAGGACATTGGACAGAATAGGATGGGAAACGGTCTTTGTTTGCTGTCCGTATCGTGGCAGTGAGGTATCAGCACCCAAATCTCTTTTGCAAAGTGTTGCACCCCTGAAAAGAGATGTCAATTCTAAAATTTGTTTTTACTTTGTGCAGCTTCAGCGGTTTCAAGGAAATCAGGTGGTCAATTGATTTCCTTTTGTAAACCAATCACAACGCAAAGAAGAGGCATCAGCTTGCTGGTGAGACGGAACAGGCCATGACGATAAATTCTGTTTTGACGTCTTTTCATCGTCTCCTTATATTAACTCCTCGGCAGTGCGCACATCTTTATCTAAATTTGAAATTTTAGAATTAAAATAAAAATAAAATCAAAGCATCTCATTTGATAATTTCTGATCGAAACTTATTCCCTTGGAAGATTCTCTTTCCATGATTATACTTAATACTTTGGTAAGGCGAAGGTTTTCAATGTTCACATCTAATCTAGAGATCTCGAAATAAAATGAAAATGTATCAGTGTTTATACTGGGACTTACATTATATCTGCAGATAACGTGCACTTGAATATGACACCAAACATAGTTTAGTCTGCTAGAAAGATAGAAAAGTGGAGTGCTCTTAGGAACCAGATCAGTATACTAGTGATTCATTCTGTCAGAAGAACTTGTTAATCATTCCTTTTGGATGGAAGCCAACTAGATGTTTTATATATATATATATATATATATATACATATATATATATATATATATATATATATATATATATATACGTGGTGCCTTCAATAAGTTTCCAGACTTTATTTGTACTGGCATTTAAAATTGTCATAGACTCTTCAAAATTCAGTAGGTTATTGCTATACGTCTTATGATGACTGACTAATATTTATGAGTTCAAGTTCAAATAAACAGCTACAGCAGCAATTGGAATACACCCTACCAAAGCCTAATTGTCACAGTTGGTGAATTTCAAAAATATAATCTGGACGTGAGGAAGAACGATATGCAATAAAATTATGTTTTAGACTTGGAAAAAATGCCACAGAAACGTATGGAATGCTTCAGACTACTTTTGGAGCATCTTGCATGAATCGAGCACCATTTTTTGAGTGGCATAAGAGATTCAAGGAAGGCAGGGAGTCTGTGAGGGATGATGAGAGATGTGGGAAGAGTAAAGAAGTCAATATACCAGAGTTGATTGTCCAAAGGGTTAGGCTTAGGGTTACGATGTTGAAGTTTTAAGGGGGTTCGGGTGAGATTCCTTGGGGAGAGGCCTGCACTCTTCAAATCGGGTCAGGCGCATTTCCAGCAGGACAGTGAACCAGTCCACAACTCCATCCTTGTCACAGACTATTTGACCAAGATGGGCATCAAGACAGTTCCTCAGCCTCCCTATAGTCAAGAAATTGTTCCCTGTGACTTTTGGTCATTCCCTAAGCTCAGAGGCTGTCGTTATGAGACAATTGAGGAAATGAAAGAGGCTGTGACGAAGGTCATTGACACGCTCTCTCGAAAGGACTTCCATGGGGCCTTCCAGAAGTTGTTGACACGGCACAACAAGTGCATTGCAGCCGGAGTAGATTACTTCGAAGAGGACTAGAGTTTCATGTGTGTACTATCAATAAAAGTACCCATACGAAAAAGTCTGGAAACTTATTTAATGATCCTCGTATATATATAGGATGCAGAATAAAATATTCTGCTATAAAGATTTTTTAACGTAGCTCAAGAAGTTTGAATCGTATAAATGATTGTTAGATATGTTTAGAAAATTGTTGTTGCCGGTAAAAACAAAATAAAAATCATAATTTTTAGAACTCGCATTTAATCTTAACGCAAGATGTAAACGTTTTGGAAAATCATCAATAACGACATGCTGCATTTCTAGATGTAATTTCCATTTTCATTGAACAGATTACTTGATAGTCTCCAAATTTGTGTTCACTTTTGTACACCACTTTACTGCAGGGGTGTGAGATCGAAGGAATGCGGTGGTAATTCTTGTGGGGATGTCAAATCAGGAAATATTGTTGACAACAAGCAACAATGGCCTTTGCGCTGTCCACATGAGTATATTCTTGTTGTTTAATAGGACGTTCTGTCAGTGAAAAGAATGTTTCTGTGACTCCCAACTGCGAACCGGCTCCGCAACTTGCCACATCGAACGACCTTGTTTAGTCTAGCATTGTCTATTAAGGCATACCCCCTTTGCGGTTTCAAAAGGCGAAGCTTGAGCTCGTTTTTTACCACTATTCAAACAATTTGCTCTGAAATCTTGAGTTTAGCTGTGGTTTTTCTCACGGATCTTCGAGCAGCTGATGATTTTCCCGTAGGTTTTGTGCAAATTGTAATTTGAGACGTCTGTATACATTTTGTCCATATTTTGGAATGTTTTGTTACTTAATCGTCAGTTTGGTATCATCAAATTCCTCCTGTTTAAATTTGATTTGAAAAATGAATGAAACTGTCACTTATTTGACACTTTTAGTCATCAATCAGAAAACTTAATTGAAATTTTGTTTCTTCGAAGAAAAGTTAGAAACTGAGGATATTAAATCTTGATAAAGAATTAGTCATTTCCTCCTTAGAATTAGTATGAGAAAGACATCAATGATAAACAATCGAAGCATATTCACGCGTTTGCAAAATGTTCTAAAAAAGAAATAGAATACAGGACAGAATTGTTCAAAAAGAAACATAACTTTTCTACTGAGCATATTAAAATTGATATCCAAATAATCAACAGCGATAAGAAAACAAAAAAAAAAAAAAACGGATTCATTTTTTGGAAACTCAACAAATTGAAATAAAGATAACTGACAACAATGTTACAGAATCAATAACACATAATCAAAATTACTGACCTCACTAAGACAAAGCAGTTAAATTTGCACCTTTAAGGAGACAAATGCCGACAAAAATATATTTGTAGATCTTATACCACCAGTTTGTCCACACATTAGTTACGTGCTCACCGTTATTTTCGTTTTTATTTAATTTGCCAGCCTTTTTTAGCGTCTTTTGCATCGCCAGTCAATCGAAATTGACTCGTCCATGATAATTAGCCAAAGAGAACCCGATTTTACTATTTAGTTTGCTCCACCATTTATTCCTGATTACAGCTCACTTCCGGTTCAACTTTCAGGTTAGATCTTGTTGGCTCTGAATATCTTTCTCATCCAACAAGAATGCGTTGAATTTCCAGAAACCAACAATCCTAGAATTACACTTAACTTAAGTTGTTGAGAATAAAACGTTTCTGCAATTAAGATAAGTTACACCCTAAAAATTTGGACACCCTACCACAACGTCTAGATAGACTCGCCTAATACGCCGTCGATGTAGCAAGAAAGCTGACTCGAACACGAGCAGTCACCACCGGTCCATTTCAGAGTGCATTGTTCTTCCCTTATCTTTACTTCCCAGATAATATACTCATTAGTTCACTGACTCTTCAAGACTTTGCATGCTTTTCTTTTAAATAAATCTAGTCACCTCACCCTGATAATTCATTACCTACCCCCGTAAAATGGCTGCACGGAGTCTATTAGAAAACACCGGCCTAAATAAACGACGTACACAAGAATTCGACTAAAGAACTCAATTACTGAGCAGAGGTAGTAATTCCTCATGGAGCCTATTTCGTGTATTTAAACCCACTCCCTTTTCAGGTAGACTAGTTTTCAAATCCCCACTTTTTAAAATCTGAATCATGATTTTTTTCCTATCAGAATCTTTTCCCTCGTCTACTTTTGTTAATCTTATTTGTAGCTGATTTTCCCTCGGCGGATATTTTACATTCATAAATCTCTTCCCAAGTTCTCTAATCTTTCTCATTTTTAGAGATCTAACAAGCAGGTTTAATCGACCATTTCGTTTATTCTTTTTTATTGAAATATTAAGAATATTTTCTGCAAAATCTCTTTCTCTAAAATATAACCTTCATTTTTTTTCGATTATATTGCGACGCTTGGAAAACTTTGCTTTTCCCCTTCAAAGCCAAATGTATTTTCTTTGAATCTATGTAAAACGTATTCATTGAAATTGTTTAAGAGTTTATTATTCTTCAAAAACCTTAAGAAAATAGGTTTATTACACCGTTTCAATTTGCTTGGGACAATGATTTTCGAAAGATAGTTACAAGAAAATACTTTCACAGAATGGTATAAATAAAGCTTTGATTAACTCGACTCCTTCTTCATATCACTAACATATTGGAAATGTTAAATCATTTAAATAACAACAGATATTGGCCTTTAAAGGGTAAGTGTTCAAAGTCTACAACTGCGGTCAGCCGTTTTGGGAATGTTTAACTAATATTTATTCATGAGCAACGAGACATTGATCTTCATTTATTGTCAGATTGCAATTGCGAACAGTGTGCATTAGTAAGGTCGATATAAATTTTCTGTTTCCTAAAACCATAACACCTTGTCTACGGGGCTAAGAATACATTGACTGTATCCCTTGCAGAAAAAGAAGCGTCCTGGATCTGGGGATCTGGGTTGCGTGTAGAGTCCACCGCTATTGGCATTACTCTCAGGTCCCCTTTGAACCGGAGTGGTAGAATCTTTTAGGGTTTATACGTAAAACAGATCTGTTTAAAAATTATTCGTATTCGATAGGAACGTGTGCAACTCCGATTGCAAAAAAGGAAAAAAAAAAAAAAACAGATAAAAAACTTTTAAGAAACAACTACCCAAAAAATGTAAAAATGAACGTACAATGAACGCTATTCCCTAACCTCTTGGCATAAAATAACCTAGACGGATTGATATGAGATTAAAGTCAGTCAATCAAATTTTCAAACTATGACGTAACCGCCACGCCTGTAATCGTGCATCTGCTCCTCGTGCTTAATTGCATATTTTGTGCATATTACCTATGTCTTTGCACTGTTGAATATTTTGCTGTGTTGCAATGTTAGGGCCACACGCCCTTAACTCTAGAGATGCGTACCACCGTGCATGTGTTCTGGAACTGGCAGTGTCACAAGGACAATGAAAACTAAAACACAGGATTCGACGGACTGGACTTGATCATGGACGGAATGGCTGTGAAAATCTGGGACCTTTCTCTAGCTCGGCTCTGCCCCCACACACGGCGTATGACGTTAACACTGACTTGTCACTTTTATCTCTGCAACCGCTAAAAACCGACCATCATCCGATTCAAACTTCGCTGTCGAGTCACTGCCAACTCATTCACTCTTTATCCTAAGCTGATCTCCAACTTCTAAGTTCTGAAAATTCGACACGAATATATGGAACCCACAATCCTCTCATTTCCAGATATTGACTGCCAAAATTTGGGTGCTTAAGATATCTGATCTATTTCATCCACCGGTCAGTGTTAAAGTCCTGTAAAACAAAGGAGATAAAAATGAATCTCTCGTATCCTGAACTATTGACCAGGATTATCACACACACACATACACACACATACACACATACATATATATATATGTATATATCCGCACATCCACACCCACAACTAGCATAACGTACAATCACACACCCGGTTAGATATTCTAGACCTATATATATATATATGTGGTCAACTTGCAACCCCCACCCATATATATATGTATATATATATCTTACCCAATATTTTTAACACATCAATGGTCCACTGTGTCACAAAATTTCATACGTCCGAACCTGAATTTTTAGTCAGACATCATTTACGATGATTTGGTATTGTTCCTTGCCATTACATAAGGGTATTTATTTGTATTTCGGGCAGTTTCTGGGAAACCAGAATTTTTGGTTGCCGTCGTCTCTTCATCGGTTTTTTACGGCATTTTATGAAAACTCAATTATTTATTTCATACATTGAAAATAATCAATTCAAGTAAAACCCATTGAAAATATCTTGCTGATAACAAGATTCACGCTAAGCCAGATATACTGACAATGACGAGGAAAGCTCATTAAATTGTAATCTTGTGAAAGAATAAATGTTTTTTATCATATTTGTGTTAATATTAAATGATAAAGGAAAATAAGTGAATGGAAGATTCTAAAATGTAACATTTTCGTCTGATTACAATTGTTAAGAATTTTATAGTAAAATAAATGATTCATAAATCCTATGAAAGTTCGAGTTGATATTAATAACGGTAACTTGTTGACTTTTGAGATAAAAACATATCACGCAATCTTAGACGAGCAGGTCTGTTTTCAGTTGATGGAAAGAAGAATCCGATCAATTAGCTGAATTTGCCGTTTCAGCAGATTATAGTCAAGAAAAGGAAAGAGAAACATTAAATACATACCTGGACCTTGCCAGAGAGTTTTTAAAAAGTTGAGGAATATGAATATAAGGGTTATGGCAATTATAATTATAGTCCTTCAAAAAATACCGAAAAACCTAGAAAAGATATTAGAGGAAAAGAGGTAATTCATAGCAGATTTGAGACTCCAGAAATGTAGGCCTCATAAAATGATGCCGTTTGACTAAATGAATTAAATAAGACAAAACATTAGAGTTCACTTATTGCTAATCTCCTTAAACTTATATATTTTCATTGAGCGTTGTATTATGAAATTGTAGTATGCGAATTATTGTAAACCTGACATAGCCAGGAAGAGATTTCATAGTATTAAAATAATAGTTTTTGTGTTCGAGTAAATTTTTGGTTAGAGAATATTTTATGAACAAAAAAGATTCAGACTTAAGTCTAATTTTTGGTTTAGTTGCTTGTTTTTATGGCATGTCAGTTTTTATTGGGTTATCTAATGCCAAACACATTTTTGCGAGCACTTTTATAGCTGGCTGGTTTTATGGCATGTCAGTTATTATTGGGCTATTCGACATCAAAGTCAGTTTTTTTTTGCCAGCAATTCTATGGCTGACTGATTTTATGACATGACAATTCTTATTGGGCTATTCGATATCAAAGTCAGTCGTTTTTCAAACATTTATATAGTTTCATGTAAGTAATGATAATCATTAGTATACAATTATAGTCTCAAGAAAAAAATTCTTAATACTAATGATTTATTCGCCATTAAATTGTTTCAAGTAAATTCCTACCGAATAATAAATCATTTGTTTCTCTTGATGATATAGTTTCAACTATTTTAATCAAATACTAATTAGTTTCAAACATATCAAGTACACACATTAAATCTAGAGATTTTCATCGTAATTATACAACGGATGCTTCTTTGAGGATCTGCTTTAGAGTGAGAATTGAGTTAATTTTGCAAGCTATTGATAGAGGAATCTTCACAAAATAACTTACTAGTTTGGTTGCTTCTCTGTCAATGTCAAGATCATTTAATATCTGTTTGTAATGCCATCCGTCAATTTATTCATGTGACATCTTTACCAACCACCAGGGAATAAATAATGAATTCTAGAGTGATAAAATTGTTTCTTTCCTCGTCTTATCAATCATATATTTTAGCATCGTAGAAATAATTCCTCTTGACGAGAGATAAAGACTTTTTGCCTGATAAAGATAATCTAGGCTTATTCCTAATAAGGGGTTGTCACTTTTTTTTTTATTAGAGGAACTCTTTTTTGTCTTGTTGACATAATCTCATTTCATATGAAAAAAGTAATCTATTTTCAATGTGCGAAGATAATTACGTTTGGTTTATTGACGGTTTCTAATCTGAATGATAAGAGATAAGCATTTTGATATTATATATATATATATATATATATATATATATATATATATATATATATATATATATATATATATATAATAGACTCTCATGATGATCTAGTCCTATGAGAGCCGAACAGTTCAGTTAAACATATGAAACGTTTGACTACCTATCTATACAGGTGATTTGATTTAGTAGTGAAGTCTGGTGTAGAACCAACTAGACATTTGATAGAAGAATAGCGAGCAAATGTTCCACATAGTTTCTCAAACACTCATTATGTTTTGAATTCAGAGTTTTCCTTCTCCAAGGCCTTATGAGATATTTTGATGACGAGACTTGATTTGTTTACACATTTATATGGTTTCACGTATTCCAATCCATTATAAATAATTTCCGAAAATATTTGACACATAGGTTTGGTTATTTGTTTTAATCGGATATTTGCCCTTGATGCTATTTAATGCCAACACACACACACACACACACACACACACACACACACACACACACACACACACATATATATATATATATATAATTTTTAGTGAATATTTTGTCAGTAACTTTATTTTTAAACGAGCTGATTTGTTTGCACATGGTTTCAAGTACTTCTCTCTAGTTCTAATAATTCTATTCAACATTACTTATTCGTTTGCACCCTGTTAAATGGTTTCAAATATTGCTATGTAACACTAACAATTCAATTCAACATTAGTCATTTATTTGCACACAGTCAAATGATCAAACAGTTCAATGTGACCCATAAATGGAACCCTAACAGTTACTATCACTTCGGGTCAGAACTTTGGATTAATGGCAATAAAGGAGTACTCCCCACTCTCAACACTTAGCATTTAACATTAAAACAAAAGAAAAAATTGCAAAGTTCATTCAAATCATACATTTTCAGTATAAATTTTGGCAAATATACGAACGCATCCTTCCCGTTATTTGTGACTTTATCATTCTTGTTAGAAAATCAAACCAACCGATGCGAAAAAAAGAAGGGACTGTAAAGTATTCATAAATATACTGGCTAACCAAGTCAGTTTGCATGGAAAGAGATTTAGTTCCGGCGCTCCAAGACTAGAGATTTACAACTAGATGCAGTTTTGTGTCATATTCAGAAACAACTTATTGACCTTGTAACAATTTGTTTTGTGAGTTTTGAAGAAGTTCAGATTTTCAAAAATTAAAAAGAATACTTTGAAGAGTCAGAGTTGATTATTTGGGATGTGGGCAAAAACCATTACGGATATTTCTATACGAAAGATTCACCGTAATTGACCCACCACTCAAAATAACCTTAAAAAAAAAGAAAAACGGAAGAAAACTTAAAATTTTCATACGAGAGTTTTTCTTCCAATCGAACCTCTTTATTTTTGGTATTGTAAAACATTTTGTCCAACAAGATCCTACAGCCTTCATAAAAATTTTCAAGAAAAAAATAGATGTGGGAATCTTTTTCCTCTTGTGACGGCAAATTGACTAAAATCCCTAAACGGGACTTTATTTTCGCACGTGTGAAGACGGGGCAGTCCTGTTCAGAGTTCTTTTCTCAGGCAGATAAGAACTGGCATATTACGTGAGGGAATAATTTAGGGCCAGACTGACCACCGCTGGCAAAGGGGTCCAAAATTTCACACTATCACACACCCACCAGGCCGCTAAACTTCTTTCCCTTAGATAATAGAAGAATACGGGCCTATAGGTCTTAGTTGTAATAATATTAATGTTGTTGTAGTAGTCGGCAACTCCGGTTTCCCGTGTGATACTTTAGGAATTAATAGGACAGTTATTAAGCTCTGGGGGAAGAAACTTCCTTTTCTTTTCTCTCTTTCCCCTCTCCGTCACTTGTTGATGCATCGCTTTCTCGTCCATCTCATATTTCAACATTGGGGACGAGAATTCCTTATTTCCTTTAGTTTCTCTCTCTCTCTCTTTCTTTCTCTCAACAACTATGAAGGAATATTCTGCTACTACATTTTCGTGGGGCGTTAGAGAAATATACCTGGGTATTTTTTTTATTAATTTCTCTAAGTTCTCTCTCTCTGAAACAGACAACTGGCCTAATTTTTCCTCGAATTTATTCGGCATTTCCGAGTTCTTAATTTTTCGAGGTGGGCCTTCTTGACGGACATATCTCTTCAATTTGTTTGTGTGACACACTTGTGTCTTCTTCTTTCCCTCGTTGGTATCAATTCTATATGTCCTCTTGTCTATTCTCTGTGATATTACGTAGGGACCTATATATCGTCCATCACAGTGTGGTCCCTTATTTGCGGAGAGTAGCAGGACTTCGTCGCCCTTCATAAATTCTTTCTTAGCCCTGTGTGAGGGTCCTCTTATTTTTCTGTTATCCTCTCGATAAGTATTAAGGAATTCATCCCCATTATTTGTTGGACCTTCATCTTTTCTCTGACGACTGGCCCTTTTATCTTCTTGTTTATTGAGTTGTGGAAGGTTCACTCCTTTCCTTTCCACTTTCTCACTCTGCGAGCGACTATGTCGTTTGCGCCGCCCACGTGGCTCAGCCGCCATCTTGTCTCCATGTTTGGTGTTCGTTTTCGCCAACTTTTTTTCTTCATTTTTGGCGCTCATCTTCGCCATCTTCTGTCCATGTTTGGCGTTCATTCTCGCCATCTTGGTTTCTTCATTATTGGCTCTTATTTTGACCGTCTTACACGGGTTACACTTTTTTGTTTTTACTTCATTCCCCAGTATGAGGGAGATTCCTTTCATAGGTAGCTTGTCTACCACACTAACTTTAATTGGTCCAGTTTTCCACTGGGACTTTAGGGTTATTTTACACAGCGGTATTTTTACCCTCTTTCCGCCGATACCCTCTATCATCACAGTCTCACGTGTTGCTTCTATTACCCTTTTAGGTAATTTACTTCGTAGAAGTAACGACTGAGATGCTCCGGTATCTCGTAAAATTGAGACTTCCACTGGTCCTCCGTGTGGGCCTCTTATCATCCCTTTTTTCGTCCAAGGTCGATAAGACTTGTTTACTCTAGCGGTCGTGACAGCTCCCTGTGGTTTTCTCGGCTGGGTCTGGTTTCTTTCAGGACCTTTTCCTAGCTGGCACCTTATGGCTATGTGTCCAGCCTTTCCACACTTGTAGCAGACCACTGTTCTGCTGCTACTTTGGAAGGTCCTTCTATTTTCTTCCTTAGGTCTTAACTCAGCTTTAAACTTCACTCTATTTCCCGTGAAGGTTTTTTCCTTCGTCTTTCGGTGTGTGAGGATGTATTCGTCTGCTAGTGCGGCCATTTCATAAGTCACGTCAGTTTTTCTTTCACTTAGGTGAACCCTGACTTCTTCTGGCACACAGTTTAAAAATTCTTCAGCTAATATTAGCTGCCGGAGTTTCTCAGCGTCTCTGTCTATCCTCTTAGAGTCACACCACTTATCCAGTGCATTCTCTTTTTTTCTCAGAAATTCCACATAAGACTGGTTTTCAGTTTTTCTCTGTGTTCTGAATTTCTGTCTATAAGCTTCTGGAACCAACTCGAAGCTTTTTAGAACCGCTGCTTTCACCAAATCATAGTCGGCGCAATTTTCTGTCGGCAGAGTTGCATATGCTCTCTGTGCTTTTCCTGTCAGCACAGTTTGGAGTAGCATTGACCAGCATTCTTTCGGCCATCCAAGATTTAGCGCAGTTCGCTCAAAATGTGCGAAGTATCCGTCCACGTTGGCTTCTTCAAATTTTGGGACTAGCCTCGCTTGCTTCGTTACTTCGAAACTGTCATGGCTTTCTTTGCGTCCTCTTATTGCCAAGTCGACTTCTCGCAGCCTTGTTTCTTGCTGAATTTTTACTTTCTCCAGTTCCATTTTATGTCTCTGTAGTTCCATTTGTGCTTGTATTTTAATTTTCTCCAGTTCAATTTGTTCTGGAGTCATTCTTATCATTTCCGTTGGTAGCTCTTCTAATACTGCTTCCTCGAGCACATTTTCGTCGACGATGTGTTCGACGATTTTTCTCACGAGTTCATGCTTTCTCATAGAATTCTGAACATTTAACTCAAGCTTCTCGGCAATTTTTATTATCTCGCTTTTTCTCAGCCTCTCCAACTTTTCCATGGAGGGTTCTTTTAAAAAGTTCTCTATTTTGTCCATTTTTTTAATTTTTTATTTTTTCAAACAGTTATATCAACAAGTAATTTGACTGTTTCGACGTTATTCCTTTTTTTCCTTTCACGGTCTCCCAGGGTAGATTTAGACGGCAGGAATTGTCACACGACTACTAGCAATAAATATTATTAATAATAATCCCGGACGAGCCCCCATTTTTAGGTCTGTGACGGCAAATTGACTAAAATCCCTAAACGGGACTTTATTTTCGCACGTGTGAAGACGGGGCAGGTTGGCACTTGATCCCCTACAGAAATAAGTCCTGTTCAGAGTTCTTTTCTCAGGCAGATAAGAACTGGCATATTACGTGAGGGAATAATTTAGGGCCAGACTGGCCACCGCTGGCAAAGGGGTCAAAAATTTCACACTATCACACACCCACCAGGCCGCTAAACTTCTTTCCCTTAGATAATAGAAGAATACGGGCCTATAGGTCTTAGTTGTAATAATATTAATGTTGTTGTAGTAGTCGGCAACTCCGGTTTCCCGTGTGATACTTTAGGAATTAATAGGACAGTTCTAAGCAAGATAACATAGGGCGAATAGAAGCTGAAAGGAAAGCATGGAATAATAACATAGACCACATGGTAAAATGAAAATACATAGGTTCTTTACTACGGTTATATATATATACGTCCAAAGTGTCAAAAACATATAATAGGATAGTCCATGAATATAAATGTCTTTTCTTGGCTTTTATCCTTTTTCAAATTGAGAGAGAGAGAGAGTGGTAAACAAAATTTGGGTGTAAAGGAAAAATGTCCCAAAGTTACTTATCTTATTCTTTTGACGGGGTTCCACTGGAGAATTTTTCTTCTTTCACGGGCTAATAGACTTTGTTCTGTTTTTAGTACTGGCTTGGAGGATTTTGGAGTCCTTCATGTCTCAGTTAGTCTTTTGTCTTTAGCCCGGAGTAAAATGGCTATCGTCCGTCTGCCGCGAGACTTGCTCAAAAAAAAAACTACCTTTTTTGTATTTACTTCCGCTGAGGTGAAGGGAACCCCACTTCCGTTTGGGGTCCCCGCCAATCATTTGGCTTCTTTTTTCTTTCCCCTTCCGATGACCGGCGACCCAAGGTCACTTAAGTGCGAACATCTGCGTGACCCACATTCTTTCCTAACGGTCACTTTTTGACTGCTAGAAAGCGCTAATAGCAACACGGGAGGGTAGTATCATTCCTACCTCTTTGTCTCCGTGAGCCATTACGTGACACTCTAAAGAAAAAAGTAGTTTTTCAAGAAAAAGGAAAAAAATTCCATCTTTTTTTCCTTTTACACTTAGACCAAAGATTAGACCAACCTAAACATTTGTCTTAACAGCACCATAAACAATAGATTAAGTTCTTTGAAATGTTCTATTTTCATTTTTAAACTTATTGACTGCACAGTAAAAGTAACCAATAATTGTTTCAATGAGTTTTTAGGAAAAAAATGGAATAATATACGCAATAAAAATGGCGGAAAAACCAAAAATGAAAAGTTGGAATAAATCAGAAAATATCTAAATAATGAATAATCTAAATAATAATTGATTGACTGATTATAACCGCATATTAATCTATTAAGGGTTATTTTATACCTGGAGGTTCGAGAACTGCGTAAATTGTACATTTGTGTGTACATTTTTTGTGTATCTGAAGAGGTTTTTTTAGCACAGAATTATATGATATCAAGTATTTCAATCCGACACAAATAATTTGAACACAGTTGTATGTTTTCAAGCATTCCTATTTGATATTAATAATTATATGGTTTCAAGTAATTATTTCAATATGATAATAGTTATTTGTTTGCACACAGTTAAATGGTTTTAGTAAGTAAAAATAATTCTTATTAAATAATTATAACTTTTTGTGACTGTTCTTTATACAAACAATTTATATCAAGAATTCTCATTGAATAAGAATAATTTTTAAAGAGATCTATTTGATTCCTAGATCTCCAGAACAAGAGCAGATACAGTTTAGTGTCATATCTTGGACATTCATTTTGAGGGACAGGGTCTTACTCCTCAGTCATGATACAGTCAGCGTATTTTAAGCCACCGACAGGGTGGCCTAAATATTAATAAGCAATAAAAGTTATCTAAATGAATAAATATAAGCAAATTATCTAGTTAATTGGAATAAAATATTGAACAAGGTTTCACGTGTAAAATCTTGTTTGATGCAAAAATACAGAATCAAATTCAAAGTGGAAATATTTCAAAATGACAAAGACAATTCATTTTTTTTTTTCGATAATACTTTTTGAGGTTGTAATAACATTAAAACTTGTCTGTTCTGCAAATGAATTCGTAAAAAAATATTCATTGACCTTCCTAGTGTCTGCTCTTAAATGGATGAAAAACGAATGACTTCAATGTCGGATAATAAAGCGGAAACGATTGCGAATCATACTTCCCTTAGTTAGGAAGATGCTGATTTTCAACTTATGTTCCAATAATCAATCTCTGTTTTTATATTTAGACAACTCTTTGAAGGAAAAATGAAAGTAGATATTTATCTAAATTAATTCTTAATACAAGACCTTCATACGGAGCACAGCAAGTTGATTCTTTCTATTTACCAAGCTTTTTTGAGTCTTGCACACAGGCCTGATTTTTACATTACTTAACAGCTCATCACTGTTTAAATTCGGTGACCAAGAGGATCTAGTTAAAACCTGTGGTTTCAGCCTGACTCGACCCTAAGTCATTCTTAACTTGATTCTTAATAATTACCATAAAAAGCACAAGGAATGCTACTACGACTCCAAATTGTTCTGGGTCGGCTTAGGATAGAATATTTTGTTACTAAAGATTTTTTGCCGCCTCAGGATTGTAAAACTACTGCATGATACACCGGGTGCTATTCAAGCTGCAACCATAAGATATTAACATCTGTATAAATGTCAATGATTTTTCTTTATAAGTATTAGAGAAATCATTAACATATTTTTAGCTATTTCATGAAATCTTATTTTGAATGAAGTCAAATTAATACTAAGACATAATGCATAATGAGCAAATCAATGTTGGAAACATCTAATCCCTGTATGGAATAATGCTGACTGAATAGAAGATTTTAGAACAATGTATCAATATAGACATAGTAAAAAAATGACGAAGAAAAAGTTTTTTTTTAAACTTCTGTGATCATTTCTTTCATAATTCGCTTTATCTATTGTCAGCCCTATTGGTAGGGCTTAGAATTTGCTGATTGTATCCTCTGCAGAGGAGACACTCCTTCCCCAAAACGGATGTTCTGTTTACGATACTAGACTGTATCTGATGGAGAGGATCCTGTGTTGGGGTGTGTAGAATACCCCTTCATTGCCATTACTCCCAAGTCCACCCCGATCTGGAGTGATAGAATCTATTAGGGTGCGATCAATGGGTCAGATAGATATGTTTTAAAATTATTTGTATTCAATAAAACTATGTGTATAGACAAAAGTTAAAAAACAGCAAAATATTAACATAGACACGTACAATGAACACGATTCTCTTATATCTCGATATAAAATAGACTTTGACACGCTGCTATAATTAATCGATCAATGTATATATTGTTAAAAGTTGCTATTTTCAATATTGTATTTCGTTTTAAATTGAATAAACATAAGCGTGTTTAATATGAAAACATAAAATATATAGAATTACATGAAAATAAAGTAAATTCTTTCCTAATGTATTTAGTTTATTTAAATGCATTTACAAATTATACACATTATATCGAAAAAAATATATTTCATAATTTTGAAAACATTATTTTAAAGATTTATGAAAATATTTTTGGAATGTAATAGGAGCAGCACTGCGAATATAATGACTTTAATTTATTTTTCCAGAAAGGATGATAGATATAAAAGATGATATGTATAAAAAGATGCTAGATATAAAAGATGGTAGATATAAAAGATGATAGATATAAAAAGATGATAGATATAAAAGACGGTAGATATAAAAGATGATAGATATAAAAGATGATGGGTCTATTGAATACACCGACTGAACCGATGCAGAGGGGTAAGACCCCTCCCCACCAACGAGTGTTCTGTTTATGACACTAAACAATCTGATGGTGAGGTTCCAGTGACGCTGGGGCTTTGGGGAATGCGGAGCACCCTCTCATTGCCATTGCCCCCAGGTCCACACTAGTCCGGAATGTTAGCACCTGATAGGGTCTTATCTATGGGTTAAATTGAACTAACTGCATACTTATGCTAAACTAAAAAGCTTGAAATAGAAATGATTTTCACAAACTATTCTTATATTTAAACTGCGTGCTTGTGCTAAGCTGAATCGTTTGAAATGGAATTGTTTTTGACATTAAAACTGTACTTAGACTAAACTGAATTGTTATATATAGAATACTTTTGACATTTAACGGTGTGTAAACAAAATCTGTCCTCATACAGGGTGGAACGATAAAATTGTCGCCCTAGAAAAGACGACATGATTCCATTTCCGTTTAATGAAAACCGGTTTTCTTTTTTATTGCAGATCATCTACTAGTTGGCCAGTTGTGTACAAATCCCAAGAGCGATAGGAGCCTTCTATCATGTCTGAAGGTGACACAATGTTCAACGAGCTAGATCGGAGATGCGCCGCTGTACAACTCATGCTCTCAACCAATCCAAGTTATGACAACAGGACCATTGCCAGCACCTTCAAAATGCTAATCCGGACGGTTCAACGGTTGAGGGCACAGCTCAACGCATCGGACGATCCTTTGGAGGTGGTGGAGCGGAAGCCCAAGGCTGAGGACACCGCCAGGAAGACCCGGACCAAGGAGTTCATCGAAAAGGTCCAGGCAATCATTGATGAAACTCCCCAGCGGTGTGGTGATCCCCTGGTGCAATCAGATGGCCGTTGGCAGACCCTGGATGTGGCATCAGGACTCGGCGCCGGCCCACAAGTCCAAAGAGACCCAGGCTTGGCTTCAGAAGGAGTGCAACGACTTTGTAACCTTCTCTCACTGGCCTCCTCCTCCCCCGACCTGAACCCACTGGTCATACGTCGAGAACATCAATTTGACCTCCCACAACACCAAAGCCAGCCTGATCGCCGCCACCCGCCGAGTATTCGCCGAGCTCCGGCCGGCGCTTGTGGAAAAGGCATGCTCCTAGTTCCGGATCCGTATCGAGGCGGTGATTGAGGCTGAAGGCGACTACATTGAATAGATGTCAGCTCTACTACATAATCAAGTTACCTGAATTGATTTTTTCAATGAAATTTTTAAAATAAAGCTGTAGTGTTGTTTTCTTTAGGACGACAATTTTATCGTTCCACCCTGTACTGAAGTGAATTAGCTGAATTAGAACTGTTTTACTAAACTGAATAGCTTGAAATAGAAATCTTTTTGACAATTAATCTGTGTACTCATGCTAAACTGAATTGTTTGAAATAGAACTGACTATTTGAATAAAATTGAATTTGGCGTTAAATAACCTACAAAGGTTGATATGCCATAAAACACAACCAAACAACCATTTAACTTTGACATGCTAAACTGAATATCTTGAAATAGAAATATTTTTGACATTTAAACTGTGTACTTATGCCAACCAGAATTGTTTGAAGTAGAACTATTTATATGTATAAAATGGATTTGGCATTAAATAACTTACTATAGTTGATATGCCATAAAACCAAATCAAACCAAACCAAACCAAAACGGACTTATCGTTGAGTTTTTGATTTTATAATTGTGACTTTTATTATTTGTAAATTTCTTTTGGTTTGAGTCTATGTTATATAATTTTATAATGTCATCGACAAGTATTTTCTAATCTTATCAACAATATGGTTGCCTTGCATCTGGCATTGATTGATAGAAGTTTTATAGCACGATTGTTAATAGATACCAAATTTACACATGTAAAGTGTTGAAGTTTAAATACCAACGTAAATAGTAATATATTAAAACAAGTTTTCTTATTATTATTCATTATAACGGTTAGTTGGTTGGTTGATTGTTTGGGTTTTAAGGCACGTGAACCATTGTTGGTTATTTAACCTCGAATTCTGTTTATTTGTATATACATTCAATCTAAGATTTCTAAATGAATACTAAGTAGATGACATTTTTTGATTAGCAGGATTTCATTTGTTCACACATAATTAATGGAAATTTCATCGTCGTCGGAAATATGATCGGTGGCGCAAGTTCAAATCCTGGAGAAGGATAGATATTGATCCCGCAGTCTCGTTTATCTATGAGTAAATAGTAGGATAGACTGTACTATTTAGCTCTGGCTAGGAAACCAGTGTAGGAGAAGGAAAACAGTGGATTCAAACAAGCTGTACCTTCCTAAAAATTTACCTTATGTCACATAGTTCCACGGCACAGGGGTTGGGTAAATAAATACAACTAGTGAAAATGCTTTAAATAGAAATGTAAAAATTCTTCAACTTCTTTTTTTTTAATTCCCGTGTCATCATACGAAGATTTTTCCTGAGTTAAAAAAAAAGTTGCACAAATCTCATTTTTTCTGTAACTGACAAATAGAATTACCCGATTTCAAATGACCAGTGGAATGGCCAGTGGAATGACCAGTGGAATGGGATTATTCCATTTGTTCTTCGCCCAGTTATAAGTAAAGACTGGGCTCTTTAGCCTTGGTTATGTCAAACAGATTAGCAGAAGGAAAACAGGATTTAAATCAGCTGTATTCTCCTTAATAATAAACTTACGTCATATCTTGCCTGTGTTGGAGGTGGTGAGTAAACACTATTATAAAAACCTCCAAATATTTAAAAACACTCCACACTCAGGACATTTCAGACATAAAAAAAAGGAAAAATAGCATCTTGAAAATGACCGATGATATGGGAAATCCCTTGAAGAGAAAATACGGGAAATTTTAGGGAATATTTTCAATCTAATACTGGAACTTAAGAAATCCTTAAAATATCAATTAGAAAAACTGTTAAAAAACACCTAATTTCTAAAGAAACGTGATTAAGATAAATAAATAAATATTACTTTTCATTTGAAAACTCTTTACAACACTTCATCTCTTCTTATATGCACATGAAGAAGGTTGCATAGTCGGTGGAGGAAGAAAGAATTGATTTTGAAAGACAGGAAGAGCTTTGTAAGAAAGACAGGAAAGAAAGCTGTAAAAACGAGAGAAACTAGAAGTAAATCCATGTAACAATATTCAACCACCAAGAAAATCAGTTTAATTTGATTGCAGCTAAAATATAAAAGTAAATTAGGAATATGCAGAGGTCATTTAAATACAATATTAAAAAAAATAAAAAATAAAAGAAAAGAAAAAGCTTGTAAAAATGTGGTTGTCTCAGAAGATCGGAAAACAAAACAATGAAAATAATTATGTTAATAAAAATCGATATTTTGCAAAGGAATTGTTTACGCCAATACTCTATCGATTTATATGTTTTTGCTTGTGGGTTATGTTTTTCTCGACATATGTGTCTATAAAGAAGCCTTTCTAAACACACACACCAGTTTTAGATTACATGTATGAAAATGAAACACTATCTATCTATCTATCTATCTATCTATCTCAGTCTGTTAATATCCATCTTCCACAATATCTATCTATATGAATATGCACGCACATATATGTTCGTTATCTACAAAAGAGATGACTGCAAAGATGTATCAAAAACTACTTAAGCATATGGCAAAGCTTATTACAAAGTTTTCTGTTGGATGACTGGAAGTCTATTTCTACAACTTGTTGTTGTTCGATATTGGTGAGCCTCTCGTCACACAGTTGTCACTTTCTTGACAAACGCTTTACGTGCAAAAAACGAACAGGCAACATTATTTGTCGACTTTACCAATGCTTTTGATTCAATCCACAGAGGGAAGATGGGGGGTTAATTCTACTCGCATATGGCCGACCAAAAGAAACTGTTGCAGCCATAATGATTCCCTATAGAAACACCAAAGTGAAAGTGCATTCTCTGGATGGAGACACACACTACCTCGACATTGTAGCAGGAGTACTGCAAGGAGACACACTAGCCCCATACCTCTTTATCATCTGTCTAAACTACTTGCTTAGAACATCATTTGATCAAATCAAAGAAAATGGTTTCAAGCTAACAAAGGAAAGAAGAAGAAGGTACCCTGCAAAAACAATTAGATATGAAAGATGATAGATATGAAAGATGAAAGATATAAAGTATGACAGATATAAAAGAGGATTTTATAAATCAAATGAGCAACAGCAACACTGGATTCTTTGATTTTTTTCACCACCTCCACATTACCCAGAACCTGATCCTTACTATCAGGCATGGACAGCTATCGATAGACTATATTGAAGTCAGACCTGACCGATAAAATAAAACACAGTTTCTTCCAAGCAGTGGTCGTATCGATACTGCTATATGGATGCACTACAGGGACGCTAACCAAACGTCTGAAGAAAAAGCTTGACGGCAATTACACAAGAATGCTGCGAACAAGTCCTGGAGGCAACACCTCAAAAATCAGCAGCTGTACGGCCACCTACCACCCACCACGAAAACTGACAAAATCTGACAAACCTGACATGCGAGACACTGCTGGAGAAATAGGGACTAGCTCACAAGGGATGTACTCCTGTGGATCCCTTCACATGGACGAGCAAAGGCAGGGCGACCAGCTGGAACCTACATACAGCAGTTCTGTGTAGATACGAGGTGTAGCCCTGAAGAACTGCCGGAAGCGATGAACAATAGGGAGGGGTGGCGAGAGTGCGTCAGGTATATCCGTGCTGATAGCACGACAAGATGATGAAGATGACATGAACATCGAAAAATTGTAAATTACAATAATAAACTTCGAGTGATTTTTGTACAAAACTGTGAATGGTGAATTTCAATTTCTAAAAAAAACAACAAAGCATTAAAATAAGTATTTTAAACGGTCTATTTAATCTGAAAACATGTATGTATGTATGTATGTATAAATAGAGGTGATAAATTGGATGCAAAATTATATATATATATATATATATATATATATATATATATATAATTAAAAAAGAATAAACACATGGGTTTTTATTCAGGTATATAGTGGTTTTGGTCTTCAGTTATCATCAGACGATACTGATTTCATAAGTCTTAATATTCAAAGACAGCGAGTGCATGAATTTCAGTTGTATAATGTTTTGTTCGAGATATGTGTAACTGCCCAGTCGGCTATAGAATACGCCGATTGCACCCTTGCTGAGGAATAAGACCGCCCTCTGACGAGATCACCTGTTGAACGTTGGTGGTAACCAGTAATGCTTGAGGACGGGATTCTGAGAGTTAAGTATTCCATGACCCGGCAACCGAAGAGATCACCTAACCCGTAACACTCCATTTTGACCCTTACTGGGTTAGACAGTCGGAGATACCCGATCCGATCAAGCGATTTGTCATATGAACCCTAAGATTGTCTCAACCGTATTCTACAAATTGCTCAAGTGGTAAATAAATGCCTAACTCGTTTTATCAGGCGTGGGCTGAGGGTCAAATGCTTCAAGATAGAAATACTTGGAGCCATTTAACTATGTGCAAATAAATGAGCTCTAACTCATTCCAAAATAAAGTTATCTAAGAACTATTCGCTTACAAATTATATATATATATATATATATATATATATATATATATATATATATATATGATTTGGCATTACCCATAAGAGACGATGGTTAATAAAACACCACGTATTCAAATTAGATATGTGTGAACAGAAACCTTTTGGTATTTGGTACTAAAATGCTTTTGAAAGAGTTTATGTGTTGAGTGGCCAGCACATGCCTGACGATTTGGCGAGTGTTTTTGTTTGAAAATTGAACACTTTTCCAGGCAAAATATTCGAATGGTTAAGAAATTATTCGGGGCCGATTCAGTGAGCTTATCCTGGATAAAAAAAAAAAATTGATACTGACATTTCAGGCTTGGCCAGAAATCCGTTGAAGGTAATTTATGTTCTGGAATTGTTAATAAAAAAGTAAATCTCCCAAAAATGTTGAACGCGTGCAGATTGCGACCAAAGAATATCGGCAATTGATAACGCGGGATTAGAAAATCCAGAATTTCAATAACGAATATTTGGATATCTATTTTTCATGTCCCAAAGTTTTTCTTTTTTATGGTAAAACATTGCATCAACCACCAGGTGTGTTAAACCTATCGGATACAGGTTGGAACCAGTGTGATTTTTTTCTAGTTAACGCCAGGGAGGCTATATGAAACTGTGGACGAAATCAAGGAGGGCACAACTAAGTAACTGTTGGTAATCCCTAAATAGGATCTTGCAGCCTGCTTCGAGTTTGAAACAATAAGAGGGATATTCTGAAGTGGAGTAAAGGGATATCTTTCGTTGGTATCGATTAATACATGCTTTAGAAAGAAGGAGATGAATATGGAAACTGAATACAAAAACTGATATTATAAATATATATATTCAAGCAACGGTTACTAAACAATATATTATTGTAGGAAAACTAATTTACAGTAATACTCCACTTAACGTCGTTTTTGCCAACGTCAAATTTGCTTTTATGCCACTTTTCTTGACTAAATTTCAATTCCACGAATGCCACGAGGTGCGCCGTTACGTCACTTATCAATGTCAGCGACGTTATAATAAAAGGACGTAAAATGAATGATGTTTTCCTTAGATTATATATTCAAAATAAATAAAATGCATAAATATAACAATAAAGATAAGTATTTAAAATACAATAAAAACACATTAAAAAGTATATCCTGTACAATTTATTTACAACGGAATATTTGTAAACAAATGAACAACATTACTTAATTCCGCCTTTTGAATATGGTAAATATGGTTTTATTTCTCTTGTCTGATCATACATTTATTTCACGGAGCTATACATTTCCGGTGTTGGGTTTTGATAAAATGAAAAAAATTCTTTTCTTTCTTGTCTTTCTTCGCCTTCTACAAATTTGAAATTCTCAATAATTTTTAATTTAAAGTGTAAGAAATGAATTATTTTGAAGGAGAGGAAGGAGGAGGAGACGGGTATATCGGAATTTTAGTTTTACCCGACGACACAGAACTAACTTCTAGTCTTTATAATTTATGACTTTAAAAGGATTTTGTAACCCAATTTATAATTTGTAAGACTTTCACAACAATCCTTATTGATTTGATCAGGCTTTGTGGATTGATTTTATTCCTTACTTTAGCAATTCACCGTCGATTTAATTATTGTCTAACTTTGTTATCTTTTTACTTTTTCGACTTATACTTCTCAATGAAATTATTTCTTAGAGGGTTTTTAAGCACTTGAATATTTGCAATAAATAAATACAGTTTTCAGCTTTTTGCGGGGTAAAACTATGGTTTTTAGATTTATAGATTATATATCTTAATATCTACACAAAAATAGTTAAGCTTTTGTTTACTAGGTTGCAGAGTCTTTTTGTCTATGTACCAATTTTGCTATATGTGTGTGTATGTGTGTGTGTGACTGCGTCTCAATCTTTAAGGTATAGAAAACTTATATATATATATATATATATATATATATATATATATACGTGGTGAATTCAATAAGTCTCCAGACTTTTTGTACCGGCATTTAAAATTG
Source organism: Sepioteuthis lessoniana (assembly GCA_963585895.1). NCBI lineage: Eukaryota > Metazoa > Mollusca > Cephalopoda > Myopsida > Loliginidae > Sepioteuthis > Sepioteuthis lessoniana. The sequence continues at coordinate 116,097,703 of OY757917.1, read as the reverse complement.
TCGTAGACTCTTGAAAAGTGACTATGTTATTGCTATACATCTTATGAGATTACTGATCAATTTTTATGATTTTAGCTTCAAATGAACGGCTACAGCAGGAATTGGAATACACTCTACTAAAGCCTGATTCCTTAATTATTTCTTTATTATGATTATTGTTTATTTGAAAAATATTTTTCGTGCAGGAGTAACTAATTTTTAACGTTTTTCTATTAAATACTTTATGTAGTATATCATTATGTTTAAAGTGCTTATCTATCAATTTCAAAAAGTATTTACCTACATTTGTGCGGGGGCTGCTTAGATTTCATTGAAATTAATGATTTGGATTCTGATGACAGATTGTATTAGGTATAATAGAAAACCATTATTCCGAAGTGTCCTAGAAATAAATTCAATCTCTTCATCAAGCTTAGAATTAGAGCTAATCATTAAAGCCCTCCGTGCAAGAGACTTAATTAGATTAATTTTTTTATTTACTAGGATAGAAAGAGTTCCACAAAATATACAAACCAAGAAAAGTGGGTTTTATGAATACCGACCAATGGAAACGGGAAGGAGTCCAACAAACTAAGAGTAAGGAAAAATGAGTTTCATTGTCTAGTGTAAATTTAAGAGCTGAATGAACATCGTTGAGAGAAGAGAAAAATAAGTCAGCTTTCATCTCCTTATTGCAAACGCAAAATGTGTCATCAACATAAAGAAAATAAAATTCCGGGTTTTTATTACCAGACTGTAGATTCTTTTCGTGAAAACCCACGAAGATATTAGCCAGCGCCGGTCCTAAAAGGGACCCTATCAAAACGTTGTCGGTCAGTGTATACATAATTCCATCAAAACTGGATTCAACAGACCAAATTTCATCAATTAAATCAAAACATTTTGCGGAATGAAACGGCGTGACAATTGACTGCAATATAAATCATCACTGCATATATCGATCATCTCCACTGGAGGGACACAGGCAAAAGACTGAATATATCAAAGAGGCACATACATTTCTCCGTTTCAAGAGTATTTTGGGTAAAACTCGAAAAACTGAAATAGACTATAATACAATTGGAGCTGTAATGTTCCAGAACTGATTGCAATATTTAAGCTTGCCATTTAGTTATGTTATACTGTGATGACTCAATCATAGATAATATGGGTCTCGATAGAACACCATTTTAATGGGTTTCAAGCAAACCCTGCAGAGGGGAATGAAGAGAACTAGTTTGTCATATCAAGTCAGCAATAGAAGCAGGAAGAGCATCACTTTTAACCCATTTCAAACGGAGTTTTTGTTTCTTATTTTCAATTGATTTAATAGAATCGTGTATATCTACTGGGCCTACTTGTACAATCTTAGAAGTGTCACCAAGGATAGTCGTCATCATTTTATTAACATAATCCTGATAATCCAGAATAACAAATCCTGAAATTTTATCAGGTTTTTGTTGTGTGACGGCAAATTAAAATACAAAGGATCCCCGGATGAGCAACCAATTAAACGCGTATGGGAACTGGTGCATTTAAATATTATTATCACCAAACGGCGAGTTTATTTTTCGCACGTATGAAGACGGGGCGGTCTGGCACTTGATCCCTCGTAGAATAAGTCCTTGTTCAGGGTCCTTTCTCGGGCGTATAGGAACTGGCACATTATGTGGGGGTTAATTTGGGGCTAGACTGACCGCCGCTGGCAAGGGGTTTCCAAATTTCACATTACACACATACCCACTATGCCACTAGCTCTTCTTACCCCTAGGATAAAGGAAGATATGAGCCTTTAGGTTTTGATATAATAATATTAACTATAGTAGTCAACAATTCCGGTTTTCCGTATAATATCTTTAAAGGAAAGAATAGGACAATTTAGGCGAGAATAACATAAGGCGAGAGAAGCTGAAAACAAACATGATAAAAGCAACTTGACAGCAAACAACACAATGAACAAACTTCAACACGTGGGGATATTAAAATATGACAAGGTTTTTTATATGTATACGCGGACACACATTTTCAACATGTCGGCTAGATTATCAGCGGATAATACATAACTGTAAATGTCTTTCTTCCTTTTTTTCTTTTCTTTCGTCTTTCTTTAAATTGAGAGAGAGAGAGAGAGAGAGAGAGAGAGAGAGAGAGAGAGAGAGAGAGAGAGAGAGTAATTGCAATGCTTAAGAAGGGTGTAGGGAGAAACAATCTTAATGTTTACTTATCTTTTGACGGGTTCCTTCGGAGAGTATTTTCTCTTTTACGGGCTGGCGAAATTTTACATATATATAGCTCTGGCTTGAAGGCATCGGTTCTTCTTGTCCAAGATTCTATTTCGCTTCTTCACCCGGAGTCTTGGCATGAGACTCACCCCATCTGTTCACGACGACATCTCTCTTCAAAACTGATATTCTTTACCCCTATTTCCGCCGCCGGAAAGGGTGCTACTTCCGTTTTAGGATTCTAGCCAATCATTTAGCCTTTTTTCTTCCTTTCCCTGGTCACAGAGTGCAAACATCTGTTGGCTTTCATTCTGTAGGCGATCCGTTCGGACTACTATCTCTTTCACCTGAGTGAGGTTACGGGGTACAGATAGCTTGACCCATATTTTTTCTTCCTTCAACGGCCGGCCGAAGTTGACCTACATTCCTTATTTCTCTTTTAACGGTCAATCTTTCGCGGCCAGCTAATTCAAACACGGAGGGTAGTTGAAATTCCTTATTTCTCTCCTCTCAGTAATAGACCCCATGACAGTTGTTTGTGAGAAATTTAGTGGTGCGATAATTTTCATTTCTCTACTCAGATTCAATGTAAGAAACGGAAGTCTCTACGCATAAATATGCTAAATCTTTTAATTTAGATTTGAAGTCCCTAAAGGTATTTGAAATTTCAGGTTGGAGTTTAGCTAATTTTGAAAAAAGGACTTCAAACTCTGAATAGATTTCTTCACGTTTAATGGACGTCGGAGGAATACAGTATTTTAATCCATTCGATACAATAAAAAGTTTTATCGTCGACAAGAGTTAGAAGGAAAAATTCAGAACGTTTTGATATTAGGATTTGAAGAATAAATAAAATTTTGCAACTTATTATGATAAATAGAAGAAAACCTTGAATAAGTTCAGGAATAAGTACTATGTAAAGGGCAGACCATATTTTGTCTAAAAAAGATATAGCCCATAAAGAATCCATGATTTCTAAAGTTTCTTTTGAGATCACACCAAAAAATTTTAATTGAAAAATTAAAATAAAGCTATTATAAAATTCTGTACCTTGAGAAAATATTCAAATATTTTTATATATGGTACGATCCGAATTAAATTTTCAGTTTAAATCCTTTATTAGAAATCAGAATTCAAATTAGAAATACTCAGGCTAATATGACATTTTTATTTGTGTTTGAACAAAACAGTTAATTTATCCTTTTATCATCTTTGAAATTAAAAAAGATAATTACATCTCGTAAAAGAAATAGACAATGTATTTATTTGAAAAATTAAAGACTCTTTAATTTATTTATTTAGTTGTGGTCCTGATTTGCTCAACATAGGAAGAACCGATCAAAGGTTAAATGTTTGGATAAAAAAAAAATGAACCTACTAAAATCTGGAATTTTACCATCTCTCAACGGACGTTCTGAACAATCTTCACAGGTTTTTCGTCGCAGATCACCTGATATAGAACTGAAAATAGGCTAATAAATTTAGAGTCGAGTTGTTTTCCATTTTAAGCGTGACACACTTTACATTTCATCTAAAAAATTGCGTGGAAGAGCGCGCACGCGTGTGTGTGTGTGTGTGTGTGTGTGTGTGTGTTTATTTATAAGAATGTTACTAAGAAATTTGAAAAGAAACATGATAGAAAATAGGACATTTGCCCGGGAAGAAAAAATATTGAAAATAATTGGCTAGAGAAGATTCCGTATCAAAACATTAATAAATACAACATGCTTGTAAAATTAATATTTCAAGGCAAATATTTTTTAAAGTTGTATTTGGTTATTGATTGCTGGGTGGAGTCTAAAATTACATGATATATTGAGGGAAAATATTTTGAACTTTTCCCTTTGAAATAGTAAACTAGATTGATAGATTGATAGAATTGTACAAAAAAAAAAAAAAAAAAGAACAAAAAACAAACCAAAACAAAAAACAAACAAAAAACAAAAAAAAAACCCAAACAAACGAAACCACAACAAACAAAAGTATTTCTTTTTATTGATAGTAAAAGAGATTGGTTGACATAGAAAGAGAAAAATTGAAGTAGGTAAAGAAGTCGATTGTGTGTTTTCATCCTATGAAAGATTAAGGAAATAATGAAGAGAAATTGGAAGAGATAATAAGTAAATTTATACAAGAGACAAAAAAGTATTGAAAGCAAAAGAAATGCCTACATCGACTTGGCAGTTAGTAATGTGAAGAAATAAAATCGAGAACTGACACTTGACACGAACAGAGAAAATCGAAATATAAAGAGAAAAAGCTGTAAAAAGCAAATAAAATATAAGCCAAGAACATTTTCTTTTTACTGGAGGCGAAGTGAAGTCAACAAGAGCAAAATCGTGCGTGTTGTTCACGGACTCCAACATTTGGCATAAGATTGGTACAACAGTTAAATCGTATGAACCAATAATCGAATAATCATGTCCATACCGTCTTATCAACAAAACCAATGAAGACTAATGAATATTTCTCGATTTGTTTTAAAATGGAAGATTTTTGAATAAAGAAAAAACAGATTTAGTGATTTAATACAAATTATGTTTTGATTGTATTCCGTCATCGAATTGATTGTTCTAGAGAGTGAGCATTGAAAGGGAGTTGAAGTATTGCCGAATTGATACATTATAGCCAATGTGAAAGACTTGAAAAGAAAATCCAACTAAAGGAATCTAAAAGTTGATTTTATTTCCTCGAGAATTTTGCTCGTCAATGAAAAATGGAAGGCGTGGCTGGAATAGGATGATAACCTTTATAGTCGTAGAGAAATGAACTTGGCGAGCGAAGTTTAAATTTTGAACGACATTGTTCACGTTTCACTTCTTTATAATGTCTCTTTGTGAAAGGTATGAATTGATCCCTTATCTCAATCAGTTACCCGGAGAGCGACAAGTAACGACCTAAATTTCTGAGTAAGTCAAAGCAACCTCACCATTGGTAATGGAATACAATTCGTCAAACAATGGATACTTTCTTGATCGATATGAAAATACCACTTCACATTTGACTATTTTTGGAACTGGTTCAGAGGAAAGGTGTAATATTGACAATAAAATGTAATTTTCCTGTGACTTTGTGTCGGACATTTATTTCCTCATCTCGTCCTCATGTTCTAATTTGTCGTTGTCTCTTTGTTTCTATCAACATTTTTCAACCCATCAGCAATGATATATATCATTTGGATTTGTCTCAAAAGTAGCCAGTAGAATAGCCCGAAAAATGTCTTGATTTTGTTTGTGTTAAAAGTAGCATCAAATAACTTATATCGTCGAAACATCGTGTCTTATTTAAATTTTCTTTCTCTAGTTTACTTCATTTTGGCGGGAAAAATTAATGTTTTTTAAAGTATTCCATCTATCAAATTTATTATTTGGTCTCATTCTTTACATTATATGGATGGTGGGAGTTGAAGTTGAGAAACTATACCAGTCAGGGTTGGCTTCCGATACGTGAATGACCTGAATCCATGCTCAGTGTGAGTTCGTTGCCAACAACATCGAGCAAAAGCCATTTGAAGTGACACCGATTCATATCAAGAAGAAATTAATACTTCAACAGACAACCTTCATTTCAACAACTTCTCTGCTTCATTGGCAGCGATGTATATTGAGAAGTAATGAATAGTTTAACAGACAACCCGATTTGCAACAACTATTCAACTCCAATGACAGTATGGATAAGAAGAAGAAAAAAATCAAGAGTATAACAGACAAACTTCATCGCAACAAATCCCCAGCTCCAGTGACAGCGATCCATATCAAGAAAAAAATAGATAGTTTAATAGACATCCTCCATTGCAACAACTGCCTAGTTCCATTGACAGGGATGCATAGCAAATTAGAATGCATTAATGATTAACTGACAAACTTCACCGCAACAACTCAGGATCTTCAGTGACAGAAATGCACATCAAGAGGAAATGAAAAGTTTAACTCCATTGTAACAACTCCCCAACTCCAATGAAAGCAATGCATATCAAGTAGAAAAGAAGATATTAAGTGACAAACTCCATTGAAATAATTCCCGGGCTCCAGTAATAGTGATGCATACGGAGAAGAAATTAAGAGTTTCAAAGAGATTTTTTCCATTGAAACAACTACATAATTCAAGTGAAAGCAACGCATATCAAAAGGAAATGAAGTGTTTCACAGTCATCCTCCATTTTAGCTGTTTCTAATGTCCAGTAATAGTGATGCATAACAAGAAATGAAGTTTTTAAGAGATCATCTCGATTGCCACAACACACCAGTTCCAGTGACAGTAATGTATATGAAGAATGAATTAAACCGTTAATTGCCACAACTCCCAGCTACAGTGAAAGCGATGCATATCAAGAAAAATCCAGTGTTAGAGACATACTCCTTTGCAACAACTCCACAAGCGTAAAAAATGTTAAACAGTTAACCTGTATTGCAACTACATCCCAGCTCCAGTGACAACGATGCATATCAAGAAAAATAAAGAGTTTCAGGTGACCGTGATGAACAACATGTAGAAATGATGAGTTTAAGAGAAATACTACATTGCAACAGTTTCCCAGCTCAAATGTCATCGAGCGATTTCTAGAGGAAAGAAGAGTTGAACAGACATTCTACATTGCTACAGTTCTCCAGCTCCAGTAACAGCGATACATATCAAGAAGAAAGAAAATGTTTTACCGACCATCTCCCCTGCATCAACTCCCCAGCTCCAGTGACAACGATGAATATCAAGTTGAAATGAGTTTAACAGACAACCTTCTTTGCAACATTAATATGAGAGCGTAACATTGGCTCGAAGAAATCGAGATCGAATGACAGAAAACAATACGTAAAAAATCACATTCTCTGCCCTATGTCAAAGGCCTAACCGTAAAAATTCAAAAGATATTTCATGCATATGATACCAGGGCAATATTCAGTAGTGGTATGACTCTTCGAAAATATCTTTTCCGATTCAAGCCCCCTATAAAATGCAACACGACGAAGAATTGCTGGTTCTCCATCTCATGCAGTTGTGGTATACAAAGGCTGAGGATGCCATTCTCTCAAAGTAAGGCACAAGAAACACTTTAAAGCATTATATCGAGTTGAAATCGAAAACTCGGTTTATGGCTGACCATATATGGAAAGAAAAGTTAAACCATCAACCTTTATGGGATTAAGATAAAATAAAAGGTAGGAAAGAACATTGGAGAATAAGACGTCTTAAACAAACAGCGTATATGTTTGGCTACAACAACTTGCTGAGTAGACCACGTATAGAGACATTACGATATCAGAACCTCTAATAAAATAGTTAGAAATAATTGCAATATCATCTAAGGTTAAAAACAATTGTGCATAAGAGCAATTTGTTGTATTTCATGATATTATAAGTCCCTAAAATACATTCTGAATTGTCCAGAATTTCTCATGGTGCAACTGATGCAGGCGTTTGCTTAAAGAACATTTTTAATGAAAACATCAGCAGGTTCAATCCTGACTCCAAGTAAAAATTACAAGGAATACTTACAATAATCTAACGCTTTTACTCGGTTATGGTTAACGAACAATCATTTACCCCCGTGGTTAAATAAAGTGTTTTGTTCGAATTTCCGTATCGGCCTCCACGTTCGATGAGAAACACTTGAGAAGGGTCGAAGGATGCATCGGCCAAAACATTGTAAATAAAACAATGGAGAATACAATCTCAGAAATTTACAAAAAATAGATAATGACGCCTGAAACTTTTAATTCTGTTCAAAAAGTACTGTTAGTGTTAGATAGCAATACTTGCAAGTATTTTACAGTGTAGAAACAAATGAACTCAAGCTGATTTTAAAATAATGTTTCTTACAAATTATTCACTTGCAAATTATATTTATTAAGAGAATTTTGCATTAAATAACCATCAAGGGTTGATATGCCATTAAATCAAATAACCTAAACCTAAACCTTGATATGATAAAAGTGCAAAAAAAAAACAACAAAAAACAAAAACAAAAACAAAAAACAAAACGAAAACAAAAACAAAACAACAACAAAAGAAACTTCTCAAACTTCATTAAGTAAATATAAAAGCAATTTCTTAACCCGTAGACATAAAATAACATCATATGGGTTGGTATGCTTTTAAAATTAATCAACTACAACCACATATAACAAGACATGAATTTTTTAGATTTATTGATTGATTTGTTTAACAGTATGTCATCCTGTTTAGAATGATTTTATGCCGAGAGTTTAAGAAATTGTATTCATTGTACGTTGATATTTTCTTTTTTGTATTGTTGTTCCTGAAGAGTTATTTTTCGCACTCGAATATATGATATCAAATATTCCATTTAAATACAAATAATTTATACTGACTTGCATAGTTTCAAGTATTCCTACTTTATACTAATTAGAATATAGTTTCAAGTATTTATTTTCGTTCAATAATAATCATTTCCTTGCACACAGTTTTAGGGTTTTTAGTAAATAGTAATCATTATCCTAATTAAACATTTACAGCATCAACTATCTATTCTTAATACAAATAATATAATGTCAGATGGTGATAAGTATTCCCACCCAAAAAGGAAGAATTTTCGAATAAATGAATTTAACTCATGCATGTATCGTTAACTGGTATTGCCACTCCAGGTCAGAGTCGATGTGGGAGTATTAATAATACTCCAAAGTCTCCTGAATTCGAGTTTTATCCTCAGAGACAGTTTGCTTTATACCCAGGAAACCCTTTTGGATCGGGGGTGGGGTCTTACCCCTCTGAAGGAGACACAGCTGACAGGGCACAATGAACATTTTGAAGAAGCCCTCTCAACCCATTGTACGCAATTTAATTGAAATTCTATCCCCAAAAGAAAAGCTGATTCTCGATCAGAGGGTGGAAACATTTTTCTAAAAACAAAAAAGCAAAAACAAAATAAACAAAAACAATTAAAAAGGAAATCATTATTGTATCTGTTACTTATTTGGACTTATAAGATATAAAGTTGTAAATTAATCAAGTAAAAGCATTTATATGAATTTCCTGATTTATTCTAGACATAATCAACTTTCTTTTGAATATTTTTCTGTTTGATTTTTCCTTATTTTGTTTCTAAGATATTAGTCTTGTGATATTTTTGTTTAGAATTTTCTTTTCATTGAAACTTTTTGAAATCATTTTTTTTTCACTTCTGCAGCAAAATATTTTATGCATGTGTAAAAAATTTCTAAATATGTTTTGAATGAATAAGGAAATCCCACGAAAATATCTTAAACAACTGATTTAGTTGTGCTTGGATTTATATCTTTTTAGTAGCAACTAAAGTGTCTTATGCTGAGTAACATTGAAAAAATAAACTAAATGATGCTTAATTAATGTATTGATGGGACGTAATGTTTATTTTTAATTATCTGAATGGTGTAACGTAATCACCAATGACTACTATTTCGCTGATTGTCGGATGGCTTGGGGGAAAAAAACACAACTCGTCTTTAGCGTTAGAATTTATTTGCTTTATTCTCTCTTTTCAGTCTCTGGGGCAAAGAAAGAAGGAAGGAATGTATAATGTCTAGCTTCTTTGTTCCTATAGAAACAGGTCTCTTTTCGTTGTCTTTGATTTTTCCTCCTTCTTTGTTCACGCTGACTGTGTCCTAGTACCCCAGCCACTAATTGAGAAAGAGAAGTAGAATCACGAAATTCATTGTCTTATTTTTGGGTTCACTGAACACCTCCCACCTCCACTTCTGCCTTGGGTGGGCCACATCACCCACACAACTTCTCTCACCACCTACACCTGTTGACTTCTTCAAGACCAAGTTTCGAGGGCGAGATTAAGAATATTTTGTTACACGTAGCCCACTGAAAGAGATGTTGAACTTGTCTTTCTTTCGGCTGCTAACTTTTTTTGAGAATTGATTACCAAGCTACTGTTTACTAGCCATGTTACAATGGAGCATGTGATCTTGAAAACCTTTTCTAACTGTTGGGAAAACGTAATATTTTCAACTCTCAAAGCTGATAAAAATCCTAAATGTTCAATAAAATCTGAACGTCTTCACATGAAACCCATAAACAATGAACAAAGCAAAAAGAAAGCAATGAAGAAAAGACAAAACAAAAAACAAATCAGTTTTTCCAAATCGCGCATCAATTCCGGGTACAACATTTATGAGACTTATTTGTCTTGAGGCACTTCGTTGAAGTCGAACAAATTTAATTTACAATTGAAAGTTAAAAGAAATTACCTGACATTAATTTTCATCTGATTTAAATAATTAAACAAGAAAAGCTTTTAATATTATGTATTCTGTTCACATGAACATCGTTATGTGTCTATTCATTAACAAATTAAAAATTTAATGAAATTTTGATAGGGCACATTTAACTTTTTATCTCTTAGACACTTGGATTTGTGTAATCATTCAGTCACGACACATATTTAAAAATGATTATGCAGATAAATAGATGTGTAAAGAGAAGATGATTTGAATGAAAGAGTTTCGTCAACCACCTGTACTGATTGTATGGATGCCAGGAAATGAAATTCTGGGTCTATCAAACGGTTAGAAGAGTTCATTGGAAGAGCAGATAATTTCAAATGTCAGGCACAAATCCAACAGACAATATAGACTGTGCTAGTTTTATACCTAAGCTGACATAATGATATACACGCCGCAACAACATTTTCACGAACTTCCATTAGAAAGCTGAATAAATCCATGGAAAGATTATATCGAGTTGTTTCCTGAATAAGAAGCGTTTCAATTGATATGCGCCATAATGTCTCATTTTCATTCTCCGTTGTGGACAGAGAATCCAAGTTATACGTATTTAGCTTGAGGCGTTGGTGTTTTATTTCCTTTCCTTTTTATGATTAATTACTTAATAAAAACAACTGATTGTCAGCAAAAACTTTAAAAGCACAGAATATGTATTTGTTTTCATTGTCTAATAGGTACTGATGAATCATTTATTGCTAAGCTGAAGTGTACAGAAAAGAGAGACTTTTGAAGATGGCAAGTCACAAACGTGTTCAAATAAATATTTGTTTTATCAGTTAATGAATTATGATGAATAAGACAAAGTGTCAATGATTTATTGATTGGTCGATTGATTTTAACGACATCTCACCCTATCTAGAGTAATTTCATACCTAGAGGTTTGGGAATCACATTCATTGTACGTTCATTTTTACATTTTCGTATAGTTGATTCTGAAGAGCTTTTTTGGCTCGTATTTATTTGATAGTAAACATTATTGTCTAATATATATCATTTGCACACTTTTCTGTTAATTTAAGTATTCCTATCTAACACTAATATCTTATACCTAATTATATGGTTTTAAGTAACTATTTCTATTTAATAATAATCATTTCTTAGCAAAAGGCTCTATGATTTTGATTTCTTTTTTAATGGCATATCAACTTCCGTATGCTATTTAATGCAAAAACCATTCTTATATAACAGTGGTTGTACTATGTAATTCATTGCTGGGGGATAAGAGGATTTATATCTTTCCCAGGGGCATCATTCTGAAAGGGAACATTATTGAGTGACTAAAGTTTGAACTCGCTTACTACAATATCCCAGTCTGGTACGTTAGCCTCTACACCACGGGGACTCTCTCTATTTGTTTTCAACTAACTAATTAATAATAATAATAATAATAATAATAATAATAATAATAATAATAATAATAATAATCCTTAGCAAAACGTTATAATTGCGAGTAACAATTCCAAATACAAATAATTTACACACAGTCATATGGTATCAAGTATTTTTTATCTTATACAAATAAGTTCTATTTTGTCCATTGATGGGACCCTTACAACTTGAAGTAACGGCAATGAAGGGTCTCTTGATATGGAGCTTCACAATCAGAGGCAGTTCATTGTTATAGCCAGGTCCCCTTTTTTGGGGTGTTCTCCCTCTCTAGGGGATACAGTCACAGTATTCTAAGAACCACTGACAAGTGGGAAACACTGCGGAATAAAACTGGATACTTTCACAGTTTTCCTTTGCAGTTTTACCTTTTCATTCGAAAAAATTCATTTATTATGAAATACAGTGTTGAAATCTCGAAGTCATCTTGGATTCTAATGCTGATCGACCGGTAGAACGTCTTTAATTTTATTTCTCTTTACAAGTAATTTTTCTGTTGATATAACATTTTCTCTTCTCTCTCTCCCCTCTCTCTCCCTCCGTAATGATTTATTATATCTATGTCGTATCTTTTGGGATCAACTGCTACTTGGCTAATCTACAGATATCTAGAGTTAATTCGATTTCTTAACGGAAAAGAAAAGTAATACAGGAAAACGCAAGCATTGAGGCGTATTTAGAAGGTTATCCAAGAAGCAGACAGCGTGAGAATGAGGCCTTGGGCAAACAGAATAACTGTTTAAACGGCGTTTATATTAGATATGCGTAAAAGTAGGTGGCTACTGTTGACTCTTGTTTTCAAATAATTTTCCTATCTTATTCCAGTAACAACTTTCAATTCGGAATGATTCCAGTTTTCTCAAAGCCGAAAATTTACTTTTGGGAGAATTTCCAAATTAATGGAGATAGATGGTGGCGTAGTTGAGACTTTGTATATCGCATTCGACTTTTACATTAATGTACATAGGAAGAAAATAATCTTTCTTGTGACATGTTAAAATGGAGAGGATCCTGGTTTGGCGTTTTGTGGGGCGTGGAACATTTATTATCATTATTATTATTATTATTATTATTTGCAAATTTCCTATGAACCGGAATGGTTGAATCTGTCAGGGACTCATCTATTGTTTAAATAAATCTATTTGAAAATAATTAGTATTGAATAGGAATACTTGAAACAATATAACTGCGCACAAAAAGGATTATCATTAAAATGAAATACTTTCTTGAAACCATAACATTTTCTATCAACTATGAGTAGGAACAATTGGAGTTATTTCTATTAGGAATACGAAAATGAAAAACATACCCCGTAGCCTGGTTTGACCGTAGAGGCCCTACTTATGTAGAGTGTTTTTTAGAAGAATTGCGTGGAGGTACCATTCCCTCTCTAAGTCTAAAAGTGGTTTGAATACAGAGTTTTCCTTTTACTAAACCGGTTACCATACCAAAATTAAAGAGACTAATCTGCCCGACTATTTACCCATTGCCGGAGGGAAAATTATTGGATTCATACTTTTCCCTAGTGTATTAGCAAAGACAAAAAGCCTCGTTCAGGAATTGAACTCGGGTAGTCGACTCCACTTCCTACTTCAATAACTATTATGCCACGAGCGTTTTCGATAGAAAGGCCATATAACTATGTGAAAATAAATGTTTATTATAGAAAAAAGGACTTTAAAACTGATTTTGCAATGGAGCATTTAAACTATGAATAGTTTTGATCATAATGAATCAAATTTCGGCTTTAAATAAACCATAAAATATTGATGTGCCGCTTAACAATTACACCAAACCTAAAGTTTGTTGGTTGGTTGATAGATTTTAACGGCATGTCAACCAATCTGGGATTATTTTATGCCTAGAGGTTTGAAAATAATATATGTTCTGTGTCAATATTTATATTTTTGGCGTTAAGTATTTAACGATAGGTTAACATTGCCTGGGATCATGAAATGGACTTTGTGTAGTACTGCTCTGGTTTAAGTTTATAACTTTTGGTATAATTTTGTTACTCTTAAAAATTACAGAATGTTATCAATCTTTCATGTTATTTGCATTGAAAAAGGATTTTTTCTTATGAGAATCTGGCTTGGGATCCAACAATTGTTTAGCGTTGGACATAGTGTCCAATCTACCTTGTAAATTAATTATAAGCGAGTCTTCCTGTTTTATTTTTTAGTGATAGTAAGACAGAGAACAAGCTTGAGATTATGATAAAGTTTTTATGGTTGCTTTCAGTGTTAATGTTGAGTGCAAGGTCTACTGCTTGGGTTTCAGCTATAAAGATAGAGCGTTCTTTTGGAAGAGCCTTTCTTACTATTTTGAAAAATTTCACATGGCTGCGCAAGGTGTTTTATTGTTATTCTTGGAGCCAATTGGAAAGATGTAGAGGTGATTCGGACGGTTTTCTAGGATATTGTGGACTTTTCCTTGGTAAATGAAGGATGAGTTTTTTTATTTCCGGGAGCTCGCTTAGGTCGAGGATCCCTTCACTTGTTTAATAATCCAAGGTATGTTTTCATGTACGTTGGAGAAAGAAAGTTTTGATTCCTCAAATTGGGTTCCATCCGAAGGTCAGAAGGCTTTCTTGATATTTCTTTTTTTTCAAAACACTACAAGTATCTTGGATTGAAGATGCAATCGTTAGTTGGATTGGATGTGCAGGATTTCAGTTTGGATTAGTTTTAGAGAGCTTATTTTTCACATTTGAGTCGTAGGTTTGTTGTTTCACAGTATAGACTATAAACTGAGCAGTTCTGAAGGTTCCTAATACAAGTCGTACAATATAGGATCGAGGTAGGACCACTTGGCAGATCAATAAATAAAACTACCAGAGTCACGATGGAAGCAAGTCAGTGACCTGTTTATTTTAAGGAATGTTTATTGGTCAGCTCCTCATTCTTAAGGAGCTACCACTCGTATGAGTTGTTAGAATCTATATTATATGAGAAAGTGTTTAACAGTGCAGGATGTTGTCAGGTTATATAGTGTAGTTTTTATTCATGTTTGAGTAGAAAGGAGTGCTAAAGTCTGGTATGACCAATATATAATCGCGATATAGAAACTTGTTCTTTTCTGGAATTTTAAAGGCTGGTTTGGTTTGGTTTCTTTGTTTAATGGCATATCAACCTCCGTGGGTTATTTAATGCCAAAGCTATCCTTCTAGAAGAACAGTGATGGTGCTATTTAACCCATAGCTGGGAGGATAAGGGGGTTCATACCTTTCCCAAGGGTATTTGCCCGAAAGTGAACGTAATAGTGCGACTGGAGTTTGAACTCGCGTGCTACAATTTCGCAGACCATCACTTTAACCCTTACACCACGCATACACCACCTTTAAAGGCTGGTATCTATTCAGTCAAAGTGAATTTGATCTAGAAGATTTTCTAGTAGGTATTATTCGGGCGTTGTTGCCATTTTGTATGAAGGAATCTATTTAAGTTTCAAATGTGTTTATGGAATTATGTATTTTTCGGGGTCTAAGTCTAAAGTCTATGTGGCTGCCGACTCAGCTCTTAAATTTCTTTTCACATCAATGTAGCTTGGGATCCAGCATATAAAAATCTATTAAGAGTTAGAAATGGTGTCCAGTCTACTCAGAAAATTAATTAGGGACTCTTTCAGTTTTTATTTTTAGCGATAATAAGAGAGAGAACAAGTTTGATGACATGAGTCAAATTGTGAACCTGTATAGTTTGAGTCAGCACCCCATTCTTCATGAGCAACCACTCGTACGAGTTGTTAGGATCTGGTGCATTAGGTTTTTACATATTTGATGTGTGGAATAAAAATTATTTTTTCTTTCCGAATCATACCGGTCAACGACAGATATTTCATTTTTCTTGGGTTTGATGGCAGAGTCGAGGTGAATTTTCCTCAAGGAGTAAAAATGCACACACTGGGTTTTAGATTTTGAGAATTTGAAGCCATTGTTTATTGTTGATTTCTTTATTTTGTTTAGGTTCAAATGTAATTATTGTTCAACTATTTGAATGTGAGTTGATCAATAGCAGATGACAAAGTTGTCGGCGCAGTCGATTGTAAGATTCAGGTAAATAATGATTTTAATCATTTTTATTGAAAAGAGACGAATGGATAGCATATCTCCTTATGAAATACCATACTCTTGATTTTAGTGGTCAGAAAGAGTCGATCCCACACGTATCCAGAAGTTTCTATGAAATAGGAAGTTTTATTTTTAATGAAAAGTGTCAATCTTCCTTTTAAGCCTCGACCATGCGGATCTCCCATGACTCATTATTCTTCCAGATAGTGTCATATGTCTTCTACGAGTCGAGAAAAATTGCCATCAGTTGCAGCCTTTTTAATGAAAGCTTCTAATGGTTTCCAGGCAGATCAAATGGTCTACGGTGCCTCTTTTTTTACGGAATCCTGTCTGCAGGTTGGTAATTAGGGCTGTTTGATTACAGATGCCACGTCAGCTTGTTATGTATCCGCTCCATTGTCTTCCAGAAGCATTTATTCTATGCAATGAATCGATAGTTCTGTGTATTAGAAGTTTCTTTTTCAGTTTTGAGGATGGGAACAATTATATCTATCTTCATGTTTCAGGGAAGGTTTTCTGCGCTTTGTTTGACTCCATAAACGTTTTGTTGTCCAGACTGGAACAATCTTTGTGGATATTTTTGCTGTCAGACCGGTGATAACCTTTTTTTGCCGTTAATTTTGTGCTAGTTATTAATAAGAATTTTAGGGGAGTTGTTTGCTATTTTTACAGGGTGTTTTCCGAATCATGTCCATAACGTTTTTAATTCGGAGGTTTGGTTTGGTTTTATGACATATCTACGATTGTTGGTTATTTAATACCAAATCCATTTTTATACATATAAATAGTTCTATTTCAAACAATTCTGTTTACCATAAGCACAGTTTTTTTTTGTTTACACACAGTTAAATGTAAAACTATTCTATTTCAAATAATTCAATTTAGAATAAGTATACAGTTTAAATATCAAAACAATTCTATTTCAAACAATTCAGTTTAGCATAAATTTACAGTTTACTTCTATTTGACCCTTAGATAGGACCCGATCACTCTGGGCCAGAGTGAACCTGAGAGTGATGGCAATGAAGGAGTACTCCATATTCCCCAAAGCTCCAGCATGACTAAAGCATCACCATCGTATTGTTTAGGGTCATTTTCAGGACAATCGTTGGGGGAGTCTTATCCTTCTGCAGAGAGATGGAGTCAGTGTATTCTGTAGTCCCAGCTGACTGAGCCAGAATTTGGAGGGGATATTCAGTTTGCTCACGTAATTTTGCCAGGCGTTTCTTTTGATCTATTTGATGGTTTACATGCATTTACTCTGTAGAATTGGAAGGAGATTAAATTGAAAGTTGTGGCTTCTGTGTGAAATTTTGGCAGAGCTGTGCATCGTAGCAGAATACTCTTTCTAAATTCTTTGCTGAACCATGATCTGCCTAATTTTTATGGAGTTGGGTTGTGTGGGATACACTATTGTGATCAATTTTGGTGTGAAGTGGTCGACAGAGTAAGTAATGTCATTGTGAATGAAGTATTTGAGGCATAGAGATCAAAACTCTTCCCAGTTAGCTTTTTTCAATTTCCATCGAGGAAGATTTTCCCCTGAGAGTATACGTTCTCAATCACAACTGGGAAATAATCGCTCTCGCATGTATCGTTATACACTCTCCAGGCGAAATAGCGAAAAACGGAGGGTTTGTAGAGGTTTAAATTTAGTGTTCAGTTGGTCGTAGAAGATGGGTGAAGATGTGTTTGAAATTTTGTTTTGATGAAATATCATCATCATCATCATCATCATCATCATCATCATCATCATCATCATCATCATCATCATCATCATCGTGTCGCACTGCCAGCACGGATCTCCCTAGCCTTCTCTCGCCCCTCGTCTCTATCGTCCATCGATCACTGGAGGTCTGTTTCGACACAGAGTTGTTGTATATAGGTTCTAGCTGGTTGTCCTGCCTTTTCTCGTCCATGTGAAGGGGTCCACAGGAGTATATCGCTATAGTTTTCGTGATGGGTGGTAGTGGCCGTACAGCTGCTGTTTGGTGGGGTGTTTCCTCAAGGTCTTGTTCAATATTGCTCGCAGCATTCTTGTGTAATTGCCGTCTAGCTTTTTCTCCATACGTTTAGTTATTGTCCATATAGTGCATGCATATAGCAGTACCGACACAACCACTGCTTGGAAAAAACTGCGTTTTATTTTATCAATCAGGTCAGACTTCTATATGACCGATAGCCAATCAATAGATGTACATGCCTTTGCTAGTAGCGTGTTGATGTCTTTCTCGGTTGATGAGAGAATGCTTCCTCGGTAGTCGAACTTGTCCACTAGTTTCAAAGGCCCACCCTTTAATGAGGAGATATCGCGTCTTTGATTAAAGCACATATATTCCGTCTTGTCTGCATTGACATGCATATGCCAGCAGTTCCAGACTATGTAGCAGGGTTTCGGCTTGGGCGGGTGTATTTGCTAGAAGTGCTATGTCGTCGACGTAGTCCGCATCCATAATTGTTTGTGTGGGGTATCTTCTGTTTCTTTCCTTTGTCAGCTTGAAACTGTTATCTTCCATTAAATCAATAGATGTTCTAAGCGCATAGTCTTGGTAGATGATTAACCGGTATGGGACTAATGTGCCTCCTTGTAGCACACCTGCTACAATGTCGAAGTAGGCTGTGTCTCCATCCGGAGAGCGAACTTTTACTTTCGTGTTTTTATATAGTATCAATATGGCTGCGTCGGTTTCTTTGGGTAGGCCATAGGCGAGAAGTATTTGCTTAATCTTTCCTGTGTGTGGAGTCAAAGAACTTGTAGAAGTTGTCAAATAATATTGTTGCCCCAAGCTTTTTAGCACCTACACCTAGAATACGACGGATAGTCAAAATTTTTGATGTCGTGGATCGATTTCCCCGAAAGCCATATTGGTTCTTCCTAAGTATCTTCTCAATTTTGGGTTCTATGTGGTTGCGTAGTAGAGCATTGTAGATCTTGGCCGCGATGGATGTGAGAGTTATACCTCGATATTTCTTGGCTATTACGAGGTCATCCTTCTTAGGGAAATATATGTTGGTAATATTTTGAATTGTTTAGTAGCCTGGGTTTTATGTTTCGCTACTTAGGGACTATTTTCTGTCTCCATCTATTCTAACAGTCTGAATTTGTTTGTAGAATCTAGATTTTTAGTGTTTTGTAATTTCCTATATGTTGGTGAAGGTTTTTGTTTGTTTTTGTGTTTAGAGAGGTATTATTAGAAATAGATGATCGTTTGGTGGATCCTTTGTCGTTGGTTGTTATTTTATTTTGAGGAAATATTTTGCTGATTGAATGGGCAATAACGTTGTCGTTTTTTCTCTCTCTCTCTTTGCTCGATTTTCCTTGTTGCATGTTGTTGTTATTGTTTTGTTTTTGTTCTCAGTGCAAATCTCTTATACAGGTCGGTAGTTTGTCCTGCTTTAGTCCGAGAAGTTTTTCAGTTAGTGCCGCACATTTTTCGTATTCCCGGGCAGAAGTGTCGGCTGGCGCCTTAGCTTCATTTGTATAAGATGGAGCCAAAGATATTATATCCTTGTCTAGGGCTTGAGTGATCATTTTCATCTTAACTGCGTAAGCATAGGAATGCGTTGGGAAGTTGGTCTCCACAATCAGGTGCGCTTCCGAGGAAGATATATCTGATTTTAAATCAGTTATCTCGTTTTCGCTTTTCCAAGCCTCATAAGTTCTAGAGTCTACTACATGTTTTCCGCTACGGTTTGCGCACCTCAGTTCTATACAGATATTGTCTGTATGATCAGAAACATCCTTTCAATTTCTGCTTTCATATTGGGCTCATTCTGTAGCAGCTCACGTGATTATCGCACTTCTGGCACTTGTAACATCGCCGAGAGGTCGGAATGTATTTTTCCACCTTGATCGTCACATATCCTATTTCAAGTTGGTGTATCTCTTATTTGGCTATTCTTTCTGATGGACAACAGGTGACCTCATTGAGAGCGTCGTACTATTGTGTAGATATGCACTCGGTGTTTTCTGAAGTCAATAACAGTTCAGCCACTAGGATCTCTTCCTGAAACATTACGGATCACCACCTACGATCAACAGGTAGGTATTCCTATGTAGTGTTACTTAATTGCAGTCAGAATGCTTAATCAATTTCTTTTTCAACATTTTGAAGATTAACGATGAAAATCAATCGAAATAGCTTGTTTACCTTCGACCAACAATCATTATCATCATCATCATCAAGTCGTTTTTATCGCACGGATTACGTTGACTATATCTCTCTTCATCCGTACGTAGCAGGCATCACTCTTGCCAGATCCGCTAGACTGCATCCATTTTCCACACAAATCTAGTGAATGTAATTCTTTGCTGGTCGGCTAACACTGGCGTGACAACAGGGGAGAACATGGTTAATGACCTCTTCTTTAGGATACACAATTAGGTATATGAATGTGTTTCAATATTTCCATTGCCCAGTCGGCTAGGCTATAGAATACACCGACTGCACCTCTGCAGAGGGGTAAGACCCCCCCCACAACAAGTGTCCTGGATATGAAACTAAACAATCTGATGGCTCCAGTAATGCAGGAGCTTTTGGAAATGCAGAGCACCTGTTCTTTGCTATCTCTCCCAGGTCCACTTTGACCAGGAGTGGTAGCACCTGGTAGGGTCCTATCTAGGGTTAAATGGAACTAAACTCCGTACTTATGCTAAACTGGATAACTTGAAATAGAACTGTTTTGATATTTCAACTGCTTACTTATATTAAACTGAACTGTTTGAAATAGAACTGTTTTGGAATTTTACTGTATGTGGTCAAAAACTATACTAATGCAAAACTGAATTGTTTGAATTAGAGTTGTTTGACTAAACTGAATTGTTTGAAATAGAAATGCTTTTGACAATTAATCTGTGTACTCATACTAAGGTGAATTGTTTGAAGTATAACTGATTATTTGAATAAAAATGGATTTGACATTAAATAACCAATAAAGGTTGATATACCATAAAAACCAAACAATCAAACAATATTTTCAAAGATATGAAGGAATCAAAATTGAAAAATATCGGCAAAATATAATCGGGGATGAGGCTTTTGAAATGTGCCCACATTATTTGCCGTATAATAGACAAATATTACATCGCTATTTACTAAGTTAAAAAAAAAAATCTCTGTACAATATTTCCATCCAGTTCATAATGCAGCTAAAATCGGCTTCGATACTTAAAAGTATCCTGGAGATCTGATTTCTTTGAAAAGCAACATCTAGTGCTATTGCAAAAAGCAGCATTTAGTGCAAAAAGCAGCATAACAAAAACCTCAAACAAAAAAGAAAAAAAAAAGAAAAGAAAAGAAAAAAATCATCAAAATAACAACAAAGCAATAAAATATGGTATTGTTACTTAATGAAAGTCCCGGAATTTAATTGTCACCCGGAGGAACCTGTAACGAACTGACTGAGGAATCGGTATTATTTGGTGTTTTATGTAAAAGAATCCAAAATAATCCACTGAAAACTTAATAAATGACTCATACACAATTGTCCAAATGAGTGTAGACATACATTTTTTATAGAGACAAATTTCTCACATACGTAATTAAAATCTCTCTACCTTAGTTTTCTTTCTAATAAAAGGTGTATCTGTCTATTTCTGGTAAATAACTAATAGCATTTAAAGTCTCTAACTTCGGTAATAAAATATTTTCTAAAACAATTTACAACGTAAAAATTAATGAGAAAAGACGATTATTACATTGCCCCTGAGTTACGCGATTTCTCAAGAGAGAACATTCAGTCATGTTAAATGATATGTTTAATATAGTTTATTTTATATTTTTGTAAATATAGATTCTATAGATACGAGCTTAATAACCAACATTAGTTGACATTAACTGATTAGCTTTTAAATAGATAAATATTAACTTTAAACAATTTAAGTAGCTGAATCTTAGATTATACTATATTAAGTAAGCAAATCTCACATTTAAAATTTTTAAGTAGGTCTTCGAGTTATATACTGGCATCGCATAGAAACATGAATGCTCAGAATTAAAAATTGGATTTGGGTATTTTTATTTCTAGTCATAAAATCTCTTGTT
The DNA here is from genome assembly GCA_963585895.1 of Sepioteuthis lessoniana. Classification (NCBI taxonomy): domain Eukaryota; kingdom Metazoa; phylum Mollusca; class Cephalopoda; order Myopsida; family Loliginidae; genus Sepioteuthis; species Sepioteuthis lessoniana. The sequence continues at coordinate 116,075,775 of OY757917.1, read as the reverse complement.
CTTATTTTTCCTCTCGTCTTTCCAGTCATGATAAAATACCATTCACATCCCCACTTCTCCACCTTCTTGTCAATGTGTTGCGTGCACTCTGACCAAAGCAACATCTGTGAAGCATTGGATGAAACGTTCTATCGAGACATGACATCTGGTCGACGCTAGGAGTTAATGCAAACTGAGTAAGATGGCGTCTGTTTGTCGAGAAAGAGGTCGTTGCCAATAAAGAATAGAAAGAGCAGAAGCAAACTGAGTGTGGCCGAGTGTTTGTTCTTTATCCTCTTGTACTTGGCCACGACCGGGATCTGTTAGACTGGTTTGTCAAATGTCCAGTCATACCGTGCAAGTAACTGACAACTTTGGCAGAATCTCTCGGTTGACTGGCTGAAGGAAAATATCCGATTGTTTCGAAGCAACATTGACCAGACAGGTCATGCCCAACGTTGTCATCTTCACCAGCCAGAACGTTGCTTCTTGGCCTTGGACAAACGGGAAGTCGTAATAAAACAGGTATCTTCTCGTCAAACTTTCATTTTTCTATCAATGTTTTTCGGTTAAAAAGGAAGATAAGAAATTATTATGAACAAGAACTAAAGTTAAGTTGACATTGAATTCTAAATATTGGCTTTGTCTTTTGTAAGATGTATGGTGTTACTTTTTATGATTGAATAACTGTTGAATTTAAAATACAAAATTTACCCATTTAATTGTTCAAATGTACATCACTTTATGTATTTCAGTATAAGAGTTACTAACTTTAGATATTTAAATGTTAACGATAATCATATAAAGATGTTCAAATGTAAGTACATATTTTATGTATATCAATTAGATTTTATTTTTGGTAACAGGAGTATCGTAATTCTATTTTTGGTAACTAGAGTTTCATCATTGTTTTTTTGGTTGTTACAGAAATTCAGTACAATAGATGTTGTAATAAATAATACCTAATAATATTCGTTTTGATTGTATAATGTGACACAAGAACAAAGAATTAAAAACATCAAGGTTTAAAAGTAGTTTTTATACGAGTGAATACACCCATAAGGACACAATTATGCACATGTAAACACACACACACACACACACACACACACACACACACACACACACACACACACACACACACACACACACACACACTAATATATACAGTATTGTCAATAAATAAGTATTCCCTGATCGTTTTTAATGAAAACTAAAAGGATATAATTTGGTTTTATTTATTGCCAAACTCTAAAGCATTAAAAATTGCAGAAAGAAAAAAATAATTATATATATATTTTGTTAAACCACAATCAACAGTTAAAGGAGAATATGTGTTAAAATAATAATAATAATAATAATAATAATAATAATAATAATAATTGAAAGAAAGTGACAAGAAGGATAAGTACCTGGCCCTAGCAAAGGAATTGAAAAAAACGTAGAACATGCAAGTAACGGTTATAATAATAGTCGTTGGTGCTCTTGATATAGTCACTGAATGTTTGGTAAAAGTACCAGAGGACTTGGAAATAAGACGACGTGTGAAGACAATACTAACTAAAGCATTGTTGAGATCGTCCAGAATACTGAGAAAAGTCCTGGAGACTTGATGAGATTTGTTGTCTCTCAAAATCCTGTAAAAGAGCATCAGTTAACGCTGATGTGAAAAACCCTCTCGTAGCAAAATAATAATAATAATAATAATAACAACAATAATAATAATAATAATAATAATAATTTACTTTGTCTCGTATTTTCGACGTTTCACTGGACATGTCATGATTGGAATCGAAAGACATCAAACATGTAAAGAAGAATCCAAACTTTAGGGAAGAAAGATATTGAATATGTAGGGAAGAAAGCCCAAATAGAAAGAAAGGTTGGGAAATAACAAGAACTCCTTTGAGACACAGAGCATTATTTTCTAATAGAAATGACTCTCAAAGCGCCAAAGTGGATTTTCCTGTATGCAGTCAATGGAAGCTTTTAGCTTCTGGGGAGACGCTTCATGATTTGATGTGAGAGCAAATTATACGGCAACGCATAAATCAAATATTATTATGGAAGCTTCGATTGATAAATGGGCACTTGTGTCCCATTTCCAAGTGTTCACATATAATTATGTCACATCTTTCTTTCTTTCTTTCTTTCTTTGTGAACATATGAATATATCTGTCGATTGGTTGATGTATTTGTTCATCTGACATAATGCTCTCAAATAATATCACCTAAATAAATAAATGTGAAATTTTTATTATCAATGCATTTATTCTAATCGTGCCCATTAACGACGATTCTTAAATCTTTTGGAATATCCGGATTTACAACAGGATAGAGCAATCTCCATATTGAATGGAAAGCCTCAGAAATTCCTATACCTCAGTAGCAATATCTCATCTACTAAAAATGATGTCATCTTTAGGAAGACATGGGATGCTATTGACAGGTTATCGATCATTTCGAAATCTGATTCCTCTGACTAAACTAGACGGGAATTCTTCCAAGCTGCAGTCGTTTCAGTACTACTATATGGTTGCAATACATGGAATCTAATGAAACGTTCGAAGAAAATAGCTGGTAAGGAACTACACAGGAGTGACGCGTGTTGTTTCGGACGTATCCGGGAAACAATACTCGACAAAAATGCATCAATACGGCTACTTGCTTTCTAGTTCATAAACTATTAAAAACTAATAAGATACGTTGGGGACTAATAAAGAGGTAAGGCAGAAAAGTTTGGATTCTTCCCCAGCTGAAGAGATAAAGACAAAATCAAAAGCATCGTTCTACCGTGGATTAGCAAAGACTTATATATATCAGCACTGTGTAGAAACTTGATGTAGTCTATAAGAACTGCTTTGAGCGATGTCAGTTTAATGAGAGAGAGAGAGAGAGAGAGAGAGAGAGAGAGAGAGAGAGAGAGAGAGAGAGAGAATGTGTGTGCTTGCGTGTATATTAAGAGAATCTGTGCTATTACCAAACATTTGATGATTATAATGAACAACCCGTAGTTGGCAACCGTAGTCGAGGGCGACCAGAAGCTCCCTTTTCAATAGCTATTATACCAATATGTAGGGGAAGGCGCTACTCCTTTCCCTAGATTGCTCCACTTTACCTTTGATACGTACCTTATATTGCTGAGTGTTAAGCAAGGAAATATCAAGTACCATTTTTAAAGTCTTTGGTATGACTCAACCTGGGATTGAACCCAGGTCTCCCGCCCCATTGGCGAACACTCTACCTCCTGGGCCAATGTGTCAGTGTCCTTATAACATATACATAAATTTTAGATTAAAAAAATCATATAAAAGGCCCTTGTCAAAGTCTAGGGAAAAACCGATAAGAAAAAACTGAGAACGGTCAATAGTTCCGTTTGTTTGCTCGCTGAAATCAAACTGCTGCTTCGAGTCAACATGAAACTGAAAGCGGTTGATAAGCTCGTTTGTTTTCCAGAAGAAATCAAACTGTTGCTTAAAGATAACCTGAAACTGAGGACGGTCGATTGGCCTGTTTGTTTTCTGGCTGGAATCAAACTGCTGCTGCGAGACAACCTGAAACTGAGGACAATCGACACGCCAGTATGTTTGTTGGCTGGAATCAAACTGCTGAGAGACAACATAAAACTGGAAACAGTGAACAGGCCCTTTTGTTTTCCAGAAGAAATCAAACAGCTGCTATGAGACAACCTGAAACTTAGGACAATCGACAGACCAGTAAGTTTGCTGGCTGGAATGAAACTGCTGCTTGGACACAACATGAAACTGAGGACGGTCGACTGGCCTGTTGGTCTATTGACAGGAATGAAACTGCTGCTGCGAGACGACCTGAAACTGAGGACGGTCGATTGGCCCGTTTGTTTGGTAACCAGAAGGAATGAAAGTGCTGCTCCGAGACAACCTGAAACTGAGGACGGTGGACAAGCTCGTTCATTTGCTCATAGGAATAATTGTGTCAACAAGAAAAAAAGAAAGTCAAGAAAGCCAAGACCTATGCTAGATTAGAATTACATAGTCATGGAATAAGGAGAAATGGTTCGTCAACATCATAAAGATGTACATGTTTTTGAATATGCACCAGAGATTTTAAAGCATACAATCGCGCAGCTGCAAAATATGAAAGGAGATACAAGGCAGCCAATACACAGAATCAATGGCACTTGGTGACTTACAGTTTTTTACTTGTGCAGTCATTAGACTAAGTCCAAGATATCCTAATGTGAGTCTGTGCTATTCTAATTTAGATATATATGTTATATTACCGATAGTGAGAAACCTTTACTTATAATAGTGTAAATACATGAAGATACACTAAAATTATCACACAAATAAATATTTTTGGTGATTTCTTTTTGGATTGTTCTCTGCTAGTTTCGATCTTGGATCATTACCAAGAGAATTTTTCTTTTGAAAATATTTTTTTAGAAAGCTTTAAAAATTGTTTTTAAAAAAGTTGATAAAAGCGACGACATATAAAGTTGATGTAACATCAATAAAAATTATTTTCCTCTATCCAAGTGTCTTCAACTGACCTTTGTAATAATCTCTGCAATCGTAGTCCCCGGGGACTGAGCTCTTCACTTGAGAAACATACATAGGTATAGGTCTATTTCAAATTAACCTTGACTGCATAGCGAGACGTTTGTTTATTTATGGGTTCATGTGTCACTTCAATTCAGTCAATCCTATTTCTAAGCCTCTTCTTGAGGAGTCTAAAGCATGATATTTGGGGTAAAAGCTTGGAGACACGTATTTTTATTATCACTCTGATATTGTCTAATGCGATTTTTTTCTTTTTATGATGGTGAATTTTGCATCTTTGGTAAAATCTTAACCTTTTAAGTGGTTAAGTTATCCTTCAACTTTTTAAAAAAATCCACACACATACATATACAAACACGAACACACAGTCACGTATATATATATATATATAACAATCCCTCAAACTTGTCCCTGGAGTCAGTAAGGGGAAATTCTATTGTTATAATAGTATTTTAGAAATTAAAATCTATTCGTGACTTTTTCACGAGCAATAGCGAGGTAGATTACACAAATTTATCTCTATCTTTTATTTCTCTCACAATTATTTTTATTGATCAGTCTTCTCTTTTCTATACTTTGTGTTGTTCTCAATTTCTCTTTCCTTCCAGATTATTCACTATTTAATTTCTTCTCTCAATGCTTTCTTTTTTTTTGGTTACTTGATTGGTTGCTGGTTGTTTGAGTTTCACGGCATATCAACCACTATGGGTCATTCAATGCCAAATCCGGTTTACATATATGAATTATATATGGCTTGTGACCATGTTTTTTTTTAATATGAACTCACTTTTTCTTCGTAAACTCACAATTCTTTTAAATTCATGTTTTGATCCATTCGACCCACAAGTAGGACCCCAATAGGCACAATCACTCCGGGTCAGCGGAAATATTAATGTACAGTGAAAGGGATTCTCTAACCTCTTGTCATGAATTAACTGCTGACGAGTTGTCAAGCCATTAAAATCAATCGACAAATAAGATACTGAGCCAGATGGAAATAATAATCATCATCATCATGAAGGTGAGGTGATAGAACGGATTCCCTTGACTCTCTCTCGCCATCCATCCCGATCGGTCATCGCTTTTGGCAAGACGTCTTGACAGCATTTAGCGTCTCCACAGAGTCATTGAATGTAAGTTTTTACTAGACATGTAGAAGTTCATTGAAAAACTTCGCTTGTTAGTTCGTCCTTACTTCACCAGTTGTGTCCACTATGTATTGCTCGTCTTACTTGGATAGATTTTAACAGCAGCTGTCTTGTAGAGTACTAACTCCAGGATTTGTTCAAAACAGCACGCAGCAGTCTTGTGGAGTTTTCATCGAACTTTTTTCAAACAAAATTATCCCCGTTTTATTTTATCAGAGAGATAAGACTTCCATATGGTCGTAAACTGTCAAAAGCTGGGCCTGTTCATTTGTATGATGATATCACTTTCTGTAGATGAAATATTTCTAACAAGGTATATGAAATGGTTAACTAATTTCAGAGTTGTCATTTAATGAGGAGATGTCTGTATCTTGATTAAAACACATGGACTTTGTTTTATTTGATGTCACTTGTTGTCTGCTCCAGGTTTCACAGGTGTATTTAGAAGAAGCACTCGATCATCTGCGTTGTCGGCATCTGTAATAGTTTCTGTTAGATATTGTCTGCTTCTAGTCTTTTTTAGTGTGAGACCGTTTTCTTTCATTAGATCTATTAATATTTGTGCACATAATCAAAAAAGATCATGAATAGAAATGGTGCCAATGTATCTCCTGACAAACCTTCAGCGACCAAAGAAATCAGCGTCACCGTCGAGTGAGCAAACCATTGCTTTTGTGATTTCGTTAAGCATCATAATAAGTTTCATTGTAGCAATCTCTTTTGGAATAGTATACGTTAGAATTATTTACTCCATCTTTCATCTGTTTATGGAATCAAATGCCTAGGAAAAGATTTACAATTAAAAGTGTTACCACAAGATTTTTGCGTGAACTCCTTCAATGATTCAATGAATCTGAGAATTTGTGGATCGATTTCTCCCATTCTGATTTTTCTTAAGGACTTTCTCCGATTAAAGTCGGATACTGATGAGAAGCTGGACATTATAAGTTTTAGCAGAGATAGCGGTAAGAGTTATACGTCAGTAGTTCTTTGTGATTCCGAGGTCGCCTTTCTTGAGTAAAGGGAGGATGCAGCCTTTCTTCCATTTCTCTATTGTATTTTGTTTATATATCGAAGAATTGCGTCATCAAATTTCCTTAGAAATGTAACCTCTTGAAACAGTTCACAATCAAAAATCTACAGGACATTCAGAAGAACTACTTCCATACTGTAACCATTTTCTCATTATCAACGACTTGCTTTATACACATCAGATCTTTCTCGAAAGAAACAGGAACAGCTGTATCTTCAATAAAAAGAAGAGGAAGTTCACCACTATTCACAGACACCGGGCAGTACAATCATATTAATCACTTATCACAAATTTGTTCGATTACTGTCGACAGCAAATTCGATCGATATTGTTTCAGTTTTCTCAATCACATCGTCGGTGCTGTGTTCTCGACAAATATCGATTTTTTTGTTACTGGTCACAGCAGTAAGTGGTAGTAAGTAAGAGAAAAGAACTTTGTAAAGAAGCAAGACAACGGTAACAATTAAGAAAGAGAACGAAATAAGTGTTTTCAATCGAATGAGGTCGTATTATTGTCAAAAGATAACAGCAGGAAGCAGTCACATAATAAGGGTGACAAAAGAACAAGCAAAAAAAAAAAAAATCGGAACGGACATATATTAGAATCAGCAGTCATAGATAAAGGGAATCACTTGTATGAAATTGCCTGTGGGTGCTGGGATTCTCTCTCTCTCTCTCTCTCTCTCTCTCTCTCTCTCTCACACACACACACACACACAGACATATACACATACACACATATCAATATATCTATCAAGAAAGAGTGATCAATATCACTTATGTAGATCTAAGTTTGGATAGCATAAACACAGAGTTAATAGTTTGTGAATGTCAATTGAAAAAGTCAGACGTATTCAACCCGACCCCCAACTGAGGTTCGCAGGCGTGAAACGCATGAGATTAACCTGTTTTATCTATTATCTAATATCTGAAGAAACATTGCGATATTGTTTGGCATTTTCGTACATTGAGCTCAGTAAACATTGTACTGATTAAAAACGTTTTTACAATTATTTTAATTATAATACAATCAAACAAACACCCGGATTTTTCAGGTTATCACCTTATTTAGTTAAATTGGCCCTAAGTAGTTTCAGTATGTTTTAATTTAAATCAGTTTTTATCAATTACTGACAGATTCTGGTGAATTTTAATCGTTTTGATTGGATTTATAATGAAAACGTTTTTTAAACTAGATTTTTTATTGCCAACCATCACAGACGTTATTCTATTTAATATAAAGATTTTTTTGAATGATTTTTAATAGAGCAGAAAGAAGACCAAATGGGAGGAGATTTACGGAAGATAGGATTTTTTTACTAGAGGTATAAGGACGGGGAGGAGAATTAGCGGAAAATTCTAAAATGCCAACAACACATTTCCCGCCAATTCTTCTTGAAATTCTTTTCTTAAATTCGTAAATTCCCCTCTTACTTGTTCTTTCTCATACTTTTATACAAATACATATGGCTCGTGATTATGTTTGTCATTTAATTATTTGCTCCTCCAAAGATGGCTCCATTTATAGCAGAAAGTACTTAGGAAACATAAGCTACCTTCTTAAATTATTTCATCACAAAGTCAAACGACTCTTAACGGTTCAAAGACAGATTATACAGGCATGAAGTGACTTTCCTATTTAATCACACACACACACACACACACACACACACACACACACACACACACACACACACACACACACACACACACACACACATACATATATATATATATATATATATAAGTTGACATATTTTTCTGTACACAAATACTTACTTTAACAGATGCAAAGCTAATAATTAATTATATTTCAAACTGATGAAATAGAAGAGCAGAGTTTGCTGACGTTTTCCTGAAATATGTGATATGAAAATGATTGTTTCCTTAATAATTATAAATATACACGAACAAATCTAAATAGAAGAATATCAGAATACAAACGACTTTGAAGTAGACATTAAGACATGTTGATACAACTTTTGTGGGAAGAATCCAACAGAAGAATCACTCTGCGAATTTTACAGGTATAGAACACGGTACTTATATATATATATATATATATATATATATATATATATATATATATATATATATATATATATATATCAAAAGGTCTGGTGATAGGGAACATATGTTCATAAAATTCATAATCCTCATCTGATCATCTGTGAGCCTTTCATGTCCAAATGCTAGAAATGGAAATTGCTTGTATCTATATCTTACGATATATTTGTCATTCATAAATTTCATATTATGAATATTTCCGTGACCATAAAAGTATATTTCGCTAAATGCTTAGTTTGAAAAATTAAGTTGATGCTGGTCTCTCCACAATATGAATTCTGCTTTTTTAATAAAGCTTATTCAAGAGAAATGTTTTCATTTAAAAAATCACCGGCGAAATTTTACTATTTTGAATGAGCATTATGCAATCAAAATGGACATTGCTAGGAATTATTTTAATATCAAAATTGATAATATCTATAATATGGAGATTATGTGAAAAAATAACATTAGAACACATCTTTCACTAAAAATAAATTGAATAAATACATATAAAGGAGTACTAATTTTTGGATTGCTGCATATTCGTACTTTTAGTAACTGTCAATGCTGCAGTGTTTGACTATAATTCCGAATAATATCCACTTAATATTCACTTGAAAAATGATCTGTGTGTATTTCTTTATGGGCGATACCCGATATATATATATATATATATATATATATATATATATATATATATATATATATATATATATGTGTGTGTGTGTGTGTGTGTGTATACATGTGAGTATTTACATGTGCATATTTGTGTCTTTGTGCGCAATATAGCATATAGAAAAGTTATTTTGAAATGCTAATGTTTTTATCTACTTGGCATAGTGGAATATGATACAAACAATATTGTCAGGGATCATTTATTTCCCAAATCTATCGTATTAAAATTCTGTAAGCAAAAACTAAATTACAACACTTCTATTATCAAAAATAAAAGTGATTATATATATAAATGAGAAATTTTACCGCATTATTTCTTAGAAAAATTATTCCTATAAATTCATTGCGTCACAATTCATTTCTTTAAGTCTTTTCAGATATACTTTAGGTTCCCTAGATTTTTCACTTAACAATAATGCAAATAATGACAATAGAAAATTACATAAATTAAATGGAGAAACAGTTTAAATGCAACTAATTACAATCATTTTTGAGTTGGCTCTGAAGACATTACAAAGAGAGAAACGTTGGCATTTGGATATTTGAACTAAGGAAATAAAACTGTTTTGGGGCGTGTCTTTTCTAAAAGAAATAGTGGAGATGAAAAAAAAAGCAAGAAAAAAGTAAAGAGGAAATGACCCTGTATGAAGGCAACACAGAGAAAACAGGAAAATTTCAAGCATCTTGCTTTTGCTTAGCCAACGGCAGAATCTATATTCATTTAGTTCTGCTTATACAAAGTTTTATTCAGTCAGTCTTCCTAAATACTTTCGTCACAAAACGTCCGAAAACAGTGGCTTGTAAATATACAATTAATAATGATACAAAAAACAACATGAAAAGATATCTAATATGAATAATTTCAAATGAAAATTACTGACATAAAAATTGAGGTCGAACAAGTAGCCCAATAAATTTATTAAGTTTTGTCTGTTGTTTATCGGGTGAAATTATTTTGATAAACAATTTACGATGATCTATTCGAAGAATTAGAGTAATGTTATGTTATTGGCTGATGAACTTTTGTATTTATCAAAACTCTCTAAAAACAAAACAAAACAAAACCATAAGTTATGGTCTTCAATTATATGAAGTACAAAGTCTAACTAATTTTAAACAGGTCGACTCTTCCTTATCAGACACAGATTTATTTTACTCAAAGATCCTAGCAGGTACTACGATATTTGATAAGAGTAAACCAGAGAATAATAGCAATGAAAAGGTTACTCCACATTCCTCAAAACTCCTGAAAATCAGCCAACGGATGCTGTTTATTCTCATATCAGGGACAGCTTTAAAAAAATTTTTTACCCATTTGCTAAGGATGCAGCCGGCATATTCTTATCCCCGCCGACAAAATAAGTTATTTATGGCAAAGATTTGAATTGTAGATAACTATACTGTGTTGTTTCTGTCACATTTTCTAGAATTCTATTACAACCAAAAATGATTCAATATAATTATTTGAAGTAGTCCTGCAAGTAAATAGTATTTGTCCATTATTCTCGCTAATAGGTAAAACCCATCCCAAAGAATGGCGTCATAACTCGTCATCCCGTGGTAAAGCTCCAATTATAAATATCCGTTCGTTGTCACTACTTCTAGGTCCTCATGTATACCTGGATCAAATATATCTGTTCGAGATTTTTTCAATAATTCTGAACGCAATTTAAAACATTGATTTTTTAAGTAAGTATGAAGTGTTTATAAGTTTTGAGTATTTATTACTACCATATACAAATAATTTATACACCACTATATGGTTTCAATTATTCCTTTATAAAACTAATATTAAGAAATTAAATGTAGTTCTCCATCATTTTAAACTACTGGCACTTCAAAGCTTGTAAATTATTAGTATTATACATGAAAAGTTAATTAAATATATATAATTGTTTTTAAATTATTAACTAAGAAGTTATTTAAAACCATAAAAGTTTCTAGGGGCTCTAATTATTTACCAAAGATTATTGTAACATTACTCCTTAATTTTCATGTTGAATCCCGTCATAACCTCACCGTGAGACTGAGTTGAACACAAAACGCTTTTCCTTGGCTCGCTTCATAGATCGTTAGAAGTAATTGCCAAAAAGAGAGATAGAGAAGAAAGTATTTCAATTAGTAGATATGCTGACTGTTATACATGTGCAAGAGATGAAAGTGGGAGAGACAGCAGCTATTATTTTTCCCTCACTGGCTGTTACTGTACATGCTTGATCGTCACCGTCAGCCGCACCCTTTCGAGGTCTCATTCCGGCGAACTCCCTCCCCGCTGCGTCTCTCCCGTGGGGTTTCTTCTCCCATTTGTCTTGTGGGTGCCTGCTTGCTGTCTGCAAATATGTATAACTTCCTATTCATTACCCTATCATTCAATTACACGTCATCACTACGACCTTTAGTGACACTTCATTTTCTAAATATTTAGTTATTCTACCCAATTCTTTATCTTAGAATATTAGATATCAGCTGATTGTAAATCAAACTTGACCATTTTGGAATTTGCTTATTATGATATGATTGACATGTTCACGAAAACAAAGGCCTACTCGAGCCTTGACCTTTACAAACGAAACCCCACACCTTCAGACACCAAATTTAATTTGAAAAAGAATTTACTACTAAGATAATTAGTTGAAATCCCTTATTATTTTACCTTATTAAATATTGATAGTTAGTTGAAAGTATATAGATGCTTGATAAAAAAGACTGATATTGACATTAAAGAACTTATATAGGGTCGAAATCATAAAAAAGAATAGAAGCTATAGAAACTAAAAGTGAAAATTTTAATTCTGTGAGAAAATCATCTCTTGGAATCTAGATCAGATTGAAACTACCTCCCAAAAATAAAGCAAATAAAAATAAACCTTGAAAATGGACCAAATTGATTGATTGTTTTGTTACTTCAAATGGCACACCACTCCTTTCTGGATTATTTTTTGCTTAATCGTTAGCAAATCGCGAATATTATTCATTTATAATTATATTTCTAGTAAAATAGATCAATTTGACTCATAGAAGGGTCCCTAATAAGTACTACCACTCCTGGTTCGATGGAACCTGGAAGTAATGGCAATGAAGGAGTACCCTACACTCATCATATACCCAGAACTAGAAATTCTCCATTATATGATGATTATTATCAAACCCAAGGTATTCCTTGTTTGAGGAAGAGAGTTATTCCTCTGAAAGAGATACAGTCAGCAAATTATAAACTCGACCGACAGGCCAGAAATGTAGCAGAGGCTAAACAATTGAATATATTGATGGAGGAAATCTAAAACTATTGCTCCATTCGGAACTTTTACAATTAAAACAATTATAAAATCGTAGATATTTATTCGTTTCTAAAATTTAGAATATTGTCAAGTTATTTTCTGAAATGTCCAAGATTTGCTGGCAGCTCTATCTGAAAGTGTTATGTATCCAATAATTTTGCATAGGGTAATTTTGAACTTTGATAAAAAAAAAATAGATTCAAACATGAGTTTTTAATTTTCCTTCCACATACAACTAAAACAACTTTACGAGATATTACTTACCAAATATCAGGCAAAATGGCGAACATAAACTAGAGTTATAACAGGAAATAACATGTATCCAATACTTATACGTGTCACTATATATATATATGTATATATATTGCCGTGGATCACATAAAGTCCTGTTAAACAACAGAATTTTTGAACGCTCCATCATAAAAAAAATATATTCTATAAAAGAAAATTGTTAAAAATCATCCTCTTTTCTGTCAGTGCATTTAATTCATGGATGAATATCAATCAAATAGATCGATAGTTATGTTGAGGAAAATTCCGATCTAAATTTAACTAACGAGGTAGCAACCCATAGATTCTATTACTCCTCTCTCTCTCTCTCTCTCTCACTATATATATATATATATATATACATATTTGAGGGTAGGCTGAAAAGTTAATAAATTGGAAAGTTCATCTGATGATGTCTGCTTCTGATGGCTTTTTGATTGATGGAATTCTATCAGTGTTCCGATATTTCAAAAACATCGGAACACTGATAGAAGAAGTTTTGGGACCGAATGACAGATTATATTGAAAAATAAACCTTATTTAGTCTTGTGTCGGAGAGTATCTTGGTTAGCCTATGAACTTTTCAGCTTTTCAGGTAGATGACATGAATAATTCAAATTTTAGACTCAGAAATCTTAGTAAAACTGTGATTACATTTAAAACCAAAATTTGGGGGAGTATTTGGTTGGCCAATGAACTTTTTAGCTAACCCTCGCATATATATGCATATAGGTTTTCGCACATCCTCATATCAGACTCAGACAATAAGTGTTATGTATTTGTAAAAGAAGAAAAATGCAATCTTTAAATATAACATGTTCCCACGTATAGATATTTGCGACGTAAAATAAAAATAAAATGAATGGCATTATCAAACTTGATGAAATGAATACGCACAGTTTAACTTGGATTTCTACTCAAAATAATTGAACTATAATAGACAGGTACCTTATATTGAATTATAATAGACAGGTACTTTATATTGAGACCGAAAATCAACTTTGTTGACAAAATGTAAGCAATTTAAAGAAAATTTTGTTTTTGAAGGCCTGGTTTGAGGCCTGTTATAGAAAAATCAGCAACAGAGACCGAACCAATCTTACTTAAATGCAAAACCTACGTCAAAAAAGAAAAACAACAAAATAAAAAAAAAAACCCGCCCAAAACGGCCATTAAAGTTACAACATTAAATACAACCAAATATTTACCTGAGCTTAGAGCATCTGAAGGCGAGCACAATAGAAATATCATATGCGTATAGAAATGTAGACATTAACCTAGTGGGCTTGAAGTAAATTATAATGATCCCAATAATGGATGGCAGCATTTGTGTTGGCATCTGCATCGAAAAACTCTGTCAATGCCGAAGATTTAGAAATGCTTCTCAGTCGTTGTGCCTAAAAATCACTAAATAGCATTGAAAAAATTTAATCGGGAATGATGTGTGCTACATATAATGGCAACCCTATGCAACAATGATCTCTTGCTTGAGTCTCACCAATGCCAGTGATAAAAGGGATACCATAACCTTTCATAACAAGAATCTTCCATTGTCTGAGACATTACCATACACATTCTAATCATTGGTAGTAGGTTAAATGCTCATATAGATCAAAATATTAAATTTTGTTTACACAACTCGCCAAACAAAAATGGTGATTATCTAGCAGACTTTTCTCCCGAGAACAAGGTTGCATGCTTAAATACTAAATTTCAGTAAAGGAAGAGAAAATTATGAGCTAGAATCTAGCGAAATGACACAAAAGCACTACTAGATTATATATTCATAAACAAAGTGTATAAAATTCGCTTTGAACAGTGAGACATACTTTTTCTTTGAAACACAATTTTCCGATCAAAGAATCATCTCTGCAAAAATCCGCCTGAGTCAATACAGAAGTAAGAAACTAACAGCAAAATCTCACTATATGACAAGTCGTCACTTGCCAAGAGTGAGATAATTTATAATTTAATCGAGGTTATGGTTCAATCTTTTGATATAGTCTAATTTGCTTTTCAGGTGCGATGGACGATGAAAACCGAGAGTCAAAGGGATTCCGTGTAAGCAAAACATGATCATGATAATGATGATGATGTTTTGTGCCTAGACTGAACTTAATAGAATTAAATCAAAGTGTTATAGAATGGGTATATATATATATATATATATATATATATATATATATATATATATATATATATATATATATCTTGGGCCTTCTCATGGTATTTCCAGACATATAGAACACATTTCGGCGTTTTTACCCCAAAAATAAGCATGTAGATATAAAAGTAAATTTTTACTGAAGTAATCATAAAATTTATTGATAAACCTTTTAGTTCATAACCTCCGAACATTTATGGAAGTCATGGGTGCGTTTTCTCTTAAATTAGCACACACCTGTGCTAGAAAGCTATTATAAAGATAGCATAATAATTTCGATAATAAATTTGCACGCATAAATTTTACATTATTTTTAAAACAAAACTGTTATCTTCAAAGCACCTTAGCCTTTCATAAAAAAAACGGTTAGAAACCATATAAAACAAATGTGCTTGCTCAAAGATCCAAGATTAAGAATATACACATGATGTGTTAACGTAACAATGGTCAAAAATGGCTTATGTGTGGCACAAAGCCAATGTGCATCTTGAGGATTTTTAACTCTAAATTTAATGAACCTATTCTGTAAAAAATATCTGCGACCTTTGTCCATGTGTAAGCATATTGTATCTGAAGATGGTATTTTTTTACAAATACACGAGACAATCGATATACTGACATGAGGCGATAGGAAGACATCTATTTTAGATTTCATCCTTTTTTACAGACCAGTATTTGAACACTTTCCGATTAAAAAATTAATAACGATTTGTTTATTCCGCCATTAAAAGCTCGAAGTGATTATTTGTTTGTTTGAGCCCAACATTTTTGTTAAATCTAAATATTAACTTCATTAGGATGTATGAAATGCAGTTTTATTATTCTTTAAAAATATTGCGACACTCAGTAAGCATGAGTAAAAGTTACTCCTTTTTGTTTAAACTCATACTTTCCAAGGGAGAATGAGATAGAAATTGTTTTACGCAAATGCCGAAAAAGCAAACCCTCTGATTTTGAAAGTTAAAAAAGCCTCATATTGCATCTGAAGATTGCATTTTTTAATAGATACATGAAAGAGACATAGTACTAATATGAAGAAGCGAGGAAACCATTAATTTATTGTTGGTTTTATCCTGCTCTACGGGCCTGAGTTTCTTAATGTAAGACAAAAATTGTTTTTAATAACGATTTATTCCTTCTCTCTCTCTCACACTCACTCTCTCTCTGTCTCTGTCTGTCTGTCTGTCTGTCTCTCTCTCTATATATATATATTGGTATTTTCCATAATTCAAACTCTAGATGCATATGACAAAGAAAAAGCAAACAAATGATGTGTGTCTGCAACTCAAAAAATGACTGGTTGCAAGTGTTAGTCATATTTGAACACACAGTGTCATTAGACTATAAAAAATGGTCAAGGAAATTAATAATTGTCAGTTAGTTGAGTTAATTGTTGGTCAAAAGTAAACGAAAACAATTAGTTCTGATGCATATTAGATAAAAAAAAATCTGCAAGACGTTAGCAAAGATCAAATCAATAAAGAAAGAAATTACGACTGATTATGTTAGTATTATTCAGTTATTGGGGCAGCTAAGCTGAGATTTATAGATAGGTTTATATGACAGATATATGTAGTGAGTATTTCCAGTAGTTCTGACTCTCTGATTTGCTGTTTTCCTATTCATGTAAATTCAAACATTATCAGGATAGGAAACGGTGTCGACGAGCAGAGTTCAAGTTCAAGACGAATTTTCTTTTCACGTTTTACTTGTTTATGCTTTTCAAAAGACTATGCAGCATTCTCTTCTTCTTCTTCTTCTTCTTCTTCTTCTTCTTCGCTTGCTATGTTTATACAGTTGGGATCTTTAGCCTTTGCTAAAGCAACCAGTTTAGTTGTTCTTATCTTTAACTGAACTTTTGGGAACTTATTCATCGTGCGCGACGAAGACTACTACTACTACTACTACTACTACTACAATACACATATACATATATAAAAAAAAATGGAAGTGCTCGTGGTATATTGGTTATCATCATAGAAAATAGGACCGTGTTTAAAACCTGAACGAGGCTGCATTTCTCATAACGCTAATTAAATTTGAAAAAGTACGAATCTATCTCTAGGTAAATCACAGACTGGACTCTTTAACGTTGGTTACTACTACTACTACTACTACAATACACATATACATATATAAAAAAAATGAAAGTGCTCGTGGTATATTGGTTATCATCATAGAAAATAGGACCGTGTTTAAAACCTGAACGAGGCTGCATTTCTCATAACGCTAATTCAATTTGAAAAAGTACGAATCTATCTCTAGGTAAATCACAGACTGGACTCTTTAACGTTGGTATATCAACTGGAAATTGAAACCTATAAACCTGCAATGAGTGATGGATGATAGGGACGGAGAGTCAGGAAACTCATTGCTGTCAGCTTGACTTGATAATAAACCCTTTTTTTTTTGGAAATATAGGATTATTACTTTCGGTTTCAAATATCGCAAGACCAAATTTTCGAAATATTTCGAGTTGTTGAAACAAAGCGTCTTTTAAAATAAACTGAATTCTTATTTTAAACCATTACATCATTTCAATTTTTTTTAAATTATGTTTTATCAACTTTAAGGTTATAATTGAGACTACTTTTAAGATAACGTGCATATATTTTTATCTTCTATCTATCTATCAAGCTATTAATAAGAATGAATTGCTCTTAATGACACCTGTATACCCCCGATAAGTAAACTTTTTACATAGTAAGCACAAATGGTAGCTTTTTTCAATTATAATTTGAACAACGATGGAAAATAACGGAATTCAGTGAAATATTGAATGAATTTCATAGAAACTTTGAGTTTTCAAAATGACAAGTGAGGAATTTCGAAAAGGACAATAATAAAAAAAAAGAATAAGTGTATTTGTTATATTTTTTCTACTTCTCGAAGTTAAGAGTTCTTTAGAGCAAAATCTGACCTTCCAAAACAGATATTTAAGGTCAATTTATTTTTTGATAATAGGAAATCCTAGAATGAGACCATTATGAAAACATGATGTCACGCATTTAAACCATAACCTGCTTCCAAACTCAAAAAGCATAAATAATTAAAATATTATGAATTCAGTAAGTAACTTATTTCTCTCTATATATCATTAAATCAACATGCATATTTCAAATACATATTTAAAAATAAAATAAGATAAAATAAAACAAAATAAAAATAGAATAATTGAAATAAAATAAAATGAAATTGATTAGGACAACTGAAGTCACGTCTATTCTTCATGGCGAATAAACACATGGCACCATGGTCATAACACCCAAAATAGCGTTCTATCACCCCACATGACATCTTGTTTACAACATTAAAAAAATTTGAACCTCCAACATCGTGTTTATTTATAAAAAATGGCTCCGACGATGAAGTTTTACTTTGAAATTAATTAGACTCGAATAATTATTATTTCGCTTTGCAATAGCCCTCTAAATTAATTCAATACTATAAAATAAAATAAATTGAACAATGCTTCAAGCAAAATACAATATATATATATATATATATATATATATATATATATGTGTGTGTGTGTGTGTGTGTGTGTGTGTAATAAAATTAAAAGTGCAGTAGTTTTATGAGAGTGAGAAAACTCAATTACAATATCAGTTTTTTCTTGCTTTAACTGAAAAGACAGCAAAATAAAGAAGATTTGTCTATTATTATGTTAACTCAATATGAATGAACAGAAATTATGAATGCCGAAATAAAGCATGTATATTTTACGAATTCCATGTTACAAGTTTTAATATTGAAGTTTGAAATGGATGGGAGATAAAAGAATGTCTTATAGCTTACCTGTTTTTCTTTCTTTGAGTTTTCCTCTTTCCATTTTCTTGGCAAGTTTAAAACTTTTATATTTTTTTCCTTTGAACCCACATAATTATTTGTTGTAATTTGTCTATATACCCTTGTAAAAATTTTCGCATTTATTCTGTTTTTTTTCTTTAGAAAACCCTGTCAGATGAATAAATTCTTCGGTAAAATGTTTGTCTAAATTTGACTAAGTTGGAGTTACTCCTATTAAACTGACCCTGTGTCACATCCCGCCACCCAGGGTTTGGTAAATACTGAATGAGCGAAGAGTTTTCCATTATTTGAAACTCTTCTAAAATGTCGCAGATCAAATCAATTTAAAACAATATTTCTTCTGAACAGGTGCTTAACCGGACAAATAAAAGTTTGAATTTAAACTAGTGAAAAAAAAAAAAATTCAGAAGACACAAGAATATCTCCCCTCTTCACATCATCTGAATTTTGAATTCATTTTCTCCAGAAAAGAATCAAGGAAATTAATTTAACTCAGTGTTTTGAATTACCATAAACGAGTTTCCCCTTCTAATTTGACCAAACACGAAACATCGTTCAGACTTTCAAAGCCTGTCTCTCTAATCTTTTAATTAATTTCATTTATTTCACTAATCTAATTTTTTTGTTCGTTTCTCGTCTGTTGTAGTGTGCCGAGAGAAAATTCTATAAATATTCGCAGACTTGTTACAAATTGACTTATTCACTGTTCGCTCACACATTACAAGTAAGTGTAAAAAGTGATATTATCACTTGCATTGAGCGCTTTCCACAAACATCTGTGTGAAAGACCAGGAAATAATGATTTTTATGGTGTTTTCTTCGTAACTGAGAACTGAAATCGATTTGGTTTACATAATTTTAATGTTTCAAGTATTCTTATCTAATTCAAATAATTTATAGATTCTTTCTTGTCTGTTCGCTAATACATTACAAGTAGGTATTTATCCAACCCCTCCACCATGGGTGGGATGCGACAGAAGGCAAATATTATGTGGAGTAATGTTGGTGTGAATTCAAATTCCTTCACCAAGTCTGGTTACCTAATCAAGGCTAGAGAATCCAGTCTTGTCAACTATTCACGCATAGCTTGGGAGGCAGCTGGGTTCATATCTTTCCCAAGGGCATTAACGTGTCGGGAAACGCAAACATCTTTGTCCAGGATTTGAACTTGAGTCACCGATTCCATTTCCTGCAATGGTAACCGTTTCAGTAACAGCGCCTCTTAAATTAGTGTAAAAACATTGTTTTCTTCAGTCAAATGTGTGTAAGAAAAATGATTTTGGTTGATAGTAACTGTTGATAGAAATGTACATAACTAACACAATTGTAATGTTTCAAGTTTTCATATTGTAGCGTAGTTCCGATCATTGCTCTTCATTGGAAGGGAGTGAAGAATAAACACAAAAGTACAATTCTCTTACATGTTAGATCATCTATTATTTTATTATATCCTTTCTGTTTCTGAGGCCATGGAAGTTGGTGGAAATGGCCGATTGATGCAACATGCAGAGTAGATTTTTAATTCTCGCCGAAATCGACTCTTCCCGAATATTTGAAAGATTCACTTTTGCTTTTTGTACAGTTAAATTCTTATCTCTTCATATCAAAGTAACCAAAAGAGCAAATCTCGAAATTGATCGTTCTTTATTGAGGTTCACATAAAACCCAATTCCAACTTCCATATTTCGGGGGTGGGGTGCAGGGAGGGCATTGTCCGGTCAGCTCCCTCGACCAATCGAGTTTAATGGCCTCTGCAAATCCTTTTTGATAGCTGCTTTCAACCCTGAGTGCTAGACTCAACATATCTTTTTACACCTAGCCTTCAAGACGAAATGTTGAACTTTATCAACACGTCTTTGTTGTGGAGAGGTTAATATGTTAACTGTTCGCACTTCGGATCAACTCGCTCACAATATTATTCTATCTATCAAGAATAATTTATTGTTTATACTTTGACTGATTCACTGTTCGCCAAAACATTACAAAGAAGTATAAAAGTGATGTTATCACATCCGTCGAGCGCTTTCTACAAACATTTATATGAAAGAGCAGAAAATAATGACTTTGGCACTGAGCTTTTAATAACTGAATTTTTTGTTTGTTTAGCTGTATTTGTCCGAAGAACTAAGGAAAAACAGTGTGTCCTTATTTTGGGAATAGGTCACACTGACATTAAAGATGAACTGGTTTATTAGCATTGTGTGTGTCTTTTTTAAAAATCGATATCCTATAAAAATTGAATCTTCCATTTTGTTCCTCTTGATGTTTGAAACGACTGTTTGGAATTGTTTTTAACCATCCTGTGGTATGGATGGTCTCGATTCTTCCACTGATCTCCAGTTCACGCAGTTTTTTTCCAGGATTTTGGTAACCTTTTCAAGGACATCGATTTCAATTGGTATCAGCATCACTCTCATGTTCCGCAGTAATTTCAGCAATATGACAAAATCCAAACATCTGTCAATCTTTGTAATCCGATAGAACACAAAAACAAAAACTAACAAGTTCTTTTCTTATTAAACAATACAACATCTGGTCGTCTGATCGGTATTTGGTGATCTGTTTGTATCTGAATGTCCCATAAAACTATAGGGATTTTAATTTTTGGGGTCAGATTCTTGTTTGTGCATCTATCATTTGACAGCATGGAAAAATTCTACTCTTTTTCACCGTCGTCAGTGGATCATTTTTCCCACCAGTCGTGTTAGTTTTTTACTGCTTCTGTGCCAGTTTGCCGTTTCATGTATTATATGATTAATTATTTTAGCTCCGTCTTCACATAATCAACTCTTCATTTTTTCTGATTATAATTTTGTAGATTTTCAGCATCAGCTCTGATAGCTGATTTTCACTGAAGTCTGAATGACAGCAATTTCTACAGTTCTCGTAAGTTTTTCACACCGGCGTTACTTGATGGCCTTTCATTGTAGTGTTAATGGCTGCAAGTCTCCTCAAGTCTCCAGGACTCTTCTCAGTATTCTGATCGATCTCAATAGTACTGTAGCTTGAATTGTCTCGGCTTGATCGCTAATTTCCATCTCTTCCACTCTCCTTACAAAGCCTTTGTTCACTAATTATAATTGGTATCTCCATCACTGTCATGTTTCATAGTTTTTTGTAGTTACGTGTTGCATACAATAAGTTTCCAGACCTTTTTGTGCAGGCATTTATAATTGTTGTAGACTCTTGAAAATTCAGTATATTATTGCTATACATCTTATGAGATGACCGATCAATATTTATGATTTCAGGTTCAAATCAACACCCTACTAAAGCCTGATTGTCACAGCTGGTAAATTTCCAAAATGCAATCTGGACTTTAGAAGAACGATATGCAATTCAATTCTGTTTTAAACTTGGAAGAAATGCCACAGAAACGTATGGAATGAATAGAGCATCAGTTTTAGAGTGGCATAAGAGATTCAAGGAAGGCAGGGAGTCTATGAGGGATGATGAGAGGTGTAGGAGGGGTAAGGAAGTTAATACACCAGAGTTGATTGGCCAAAGGGTTAGGGTTAGGGTTACTATATTGAGGTTTTAAGGCAGTTCAGGAAGAGATTCTTAGGGAAGAGACCAGTACTTTTCAAATCGGGTCAGTGGCATTTCCATCAGGACAATACACTACAACTCCATCCTTGTCACAGACTATTTGAGCAAGATGGGCATCAACACAGTTCCTCAGCCTCCCTATAGTCCAGACCTTGCTCCCAGTGACTTTTGGCAATTCCCTAAGCTCAGAAGCTGTCGTTATGAGACAATTAAGGAGATGAAAGTGGCTGTGACGCAGGTCATTGACACGCTCACACAAGAGGACTTCGATGGGGCCTTCCAGAAGTTGTTTGAATGGTACAACAAGGGCATTGCAACCGAAGGAGATTACTTCGAAGGGGACTAAAGTTTCATGGGTGTACTATAAATAAATGTGCCCATACGAAAAAAGTTTGGAAACTTATTTAATGATCCTCGTAATTATTTCATCTCTTTCACCGCATAAACATCACTTGCTATTCTGTTGTATCTAATCTATTTTTACTTTAACATTGTTGGTCTTGATAGTGTTGCTTTTTTTGCTGCTATTTGAAGAGGTTCAGTTTCTCTCTTAAGGTTTCTTTTTCTTATCCATGTCGTTTGAGATTTCGTCTGTTTATCGCTTGAAATATCCATCATCATCATCATCATATCGTGCTGGTAGCACGGATATCCCTGACCCTCTCTCGCCACTCCTCCCTATCGTTCATCGCCCTAGGTAGGTCTTCAGGACAACACCCTGTATCCACACATAGCTGCTGAATGTACGTTCGAGCTGGTCGCCCTGCTTTTGCGCGGCCATGTGTGGGGATCCATAAGAGTACATCTCTTATGAGTTCATCTCTGCTTCTCCAGCAGTGTCCTGCATGTCTGGTTCGTCTAACTTGAATAGTTTTCGTGATAGGGGGCAGGTGGCCGTACAGTTGGTGTCTTGTTGGGTGTTGCTGCCAGGACTTGTTCAGGATTGCACGCAGCATTCTTGTGTAATTGCCATCTAGTTTCTTCTCAGGCCGTTTTGTTAGCGTCCATGTAGTGCATCCATATAAGAAACTGCGTTTCATTTTATCGGTTAGGTCTGATTTCCATATAATCGATAGCCTATTGATAGCTGTCCATGCTTTCGTTAGCCTCGTTTCGGTGTCCTTTTCGGTTAGTCGACGCTACTTCCTAGGTACGTGAATTTGTCTACTAGTTTAAGTGGGGTTCCTTCTAGAGTGGAGATGTCCCCCGTTTGGTTATAGCACATGTATTCCGTTTTGTGTGCATTAACATAGAGGCCTATGATTGCTGCTGCTCGTTCCAAACTATGCAGAAGAGTTTCGGCTTGGTCAGGTGTATTTGCCAGTATCGCTATGTCATCGGCGTAGTCGGCGTCGGTAATTGTTGTTGCGGGGTATCTTCTGCTTCTTTTCTTCGTCAGTTCGAAGCCATTCTCTTTGATTTTGTCAATCGATGTTGTAAGTACGTAGTCTAGACAAATGATAAAGAGGTACGGGGCCAGCGTGTCCCCTTGTTGTACTCCTGCTACAATGTCAAAGTATTCTGTGTCTCCATCCGGTGATCGTATTTTTACTTTAGTGTTTCTATAGAGAATCATTATTGCCGCTACGGTTTCTTTATGTATGCCGTACGCTTGTAGGATTTGTTCCATCTTTCCTCTGTGAATGGAGTCGAAAGCCTTGGTAAAGTCGACAAATATTAATGTCGCTTGTAGGTTCTTTGCCCGTGCACCTTCAAGGATTCTGTGGATGGTTAATATTTGTGAAGTCGTGGATCTATTTCTTCGGAAGCCATTTTGGTTTTTTCTAAGTATGTTGTCGATTTTGGGTTCTATTCGGTTTCATAGCAGGGCATTGTAGATTTTGGCAGGTATGGACGTAAGTGTTATGCCTCGGTAGTTTTTGGCTAATCCGAGGTCCTCCTTTTTAGGGAAGGGGAGTATGCATCCCTTCATCCATCTATCTATCGGATTTTGATTGTATACTGCGTTGCAGTGTCGGAGCAGTAAGTCGTCGAATTGTCTGGTCTTCCATACTTCCGGGGGAATTTCGTCCAGCCCTGCAGCTTTCCTATTTTTAATTTTTCTGAGAACCGAGTCGAGTTCTTCTTATGTGAACGGTCCTAGTTTAATGTCTAATTGTTTGCTAATCATTCTGGTGATTGGTTCATGCGTTATTTTTGGTGGGTTTCCAAGTAAGTTTTCGAAGTGCTGTTTCCACAGTTTTATTCTTTCTTGTTGGTTTGTTGCTTTAAGTTTTGCTTTGGCTGTGTTCTTTCTTCTGCTCACTTCGTTTATTGTTTGCCAGGCTATTCTAGATTGTCTCTCTTCCAACGAGTCTCTAATCCTATCTATCTGATTTTGAATGTATTCTGTCGGTTCCTTTATATATATGCCTGCTAATTGATATTGTGCAGTTTTTAGTTTTAAGGCATTTGTGTTTGTTGGTTTTTTTTAATAGTTTTTGGAGGCTGTTTTCACTAGTGCACGTTTTTCTCTCACCGCTAAAGTTTCCCATGGGACTCTATATTTAGTTTTAATTTTTGTTGGAATGTGTTTTGCTGCTGCCTCGAGGTGTGCATTGACGAAATTTTCATATTCGTCGTTTGGTGTACTTTTTTCCGTCTTTTCTTGTAGTGTTTCGAATCTGTTTCTTAATTCTAATACGTATTTATCTCTTATATCTTTGTTGTTTAATAGGGCCCAGTCATAGTGTTTGGTGGTCGCTGTTCGTTTGGCGTTTTTTCGTAGTCTTAATCGTATTTTCGCCGTGACTATTCGGTGATCGGTGGACACACCCTCAAAAGAGGAGTATCCATACAGTTGTTTTTCTTCCCATTTCTCTTTCCTAGTTCTGGTTCTTTTGATCATTATCTTGTTTGTACAGTAATTAGCCTTCCCTTACTCTTTTATATGTCGTCTTTGTGTCCTCGTATGGACGCATCTACGCTATCTTCAACTCTGGAGTATCCTTTTTATGACACATGTAGTCTGTAATTCTCATCTGTCGGATCTAATACCATATGTATTGTCATTTGTTATTCTGTTCTCTGGTCTCTCTGTTGAAGTTCTTCCCTCATCCATTTCAAGAATGGTCCAAAGTATCTTAAAAGAAGAACAGCCCACGTTTGAACGCCTTTGATGAGATTCCTGTTGCAGAGCTTGTTTTCAAGAAGTTTTCTCATTCCTCTGAGATGCTCTTTTTCATTTTTTCTTTCATCTCCACTTGTTTGATGGTGACAGCTTACAAAATTCCCAAATAATGGTAAGTTTCTTTTGTTTCTACGAGCATTCTAATTCTTTTCTGACTTGGCAGCTCAATTCCTTTTGTTAATTGTCTTTTTTCGCTTTTCTTTCTAACCGTGGCACATCTTTCTATGGTAAATTCTATTCCTATATCCTGATTATGTATTATTACAGTTTGTTTTAGAATAACTGATTCTTTTTCATTTTTTGCAAACAGTTTTATGTCGTCCATGTACATTACTTGATTCATCATTTCTTGCGATTTAGTAAATTTGTAGCCCCCAGTCCATTTCTTAAATAAGTGACCGAATGGCATCATTGCTATTGCAAATAGTAATGGTGAAAGCACATCTCCCTGGAAGATACTTCTTTGGATTTCAGCCTCAGCAAAAAATTTTCCTCCTGCGGTCAAATTCACTTTCTAATTTTTCATGGTTTCTGTGATGAACTTTATTACTTTGTCGGATATCTTGTAATTTTTGATAGTTTTAACAAGCTTTGTGGTACCCTAGCGTGATCTTTTTATAGTCAATCCACGCCATGGTTACAGTTTTCTGTCTCATTTTGCTCTCCTGGATGGTGTGTTGATCAATTTCTAGTATATAACCTGTTCTGCGGCTTATTAACGATTAATTGATCGCCTCAATAATCTGTGCTATTAGGCTTTTTCACGTCATAGGTAGGTATGTTATCGGTCTATAGCTGCTGGGAATCTTTTTGGATCAGGGTAGTCTTCTCCTAAGTCATTCGTTCGGGTTAATTTGTTTCTTCTAACCATCTACTCAGTTGAAGGTAGATAGACATGAATTTTCAGGACCAAAATCCATGTATGACATCATGGCCTGTCGTTTTTCAATTTGGTGCTTTTTTGAGTGTTGCTCTCTGCGATTCCAGGTGTATTATCGCCTCAAAGTCTTTTTCGAGTCCTTGTAATTCTTTTTCTATATTATTCACCCATTCAGCCTTTCTGTGATGTTTTTTTCCTGTATCTTCCCTAAAATTGTTTTGTTTCCTTTGCATCCCAGTTTTTGGTATGTTCTAAGTGCATTCTCCCGCATCTTGCTAGAATTTTCTTTCGTTATTTTGGAATGTACTATTTTGATTGTATTGCATGACCCCATCCCGGCCTCTTTTTAGTTTCCTTTCTTTCGCTAATAACTTTTCATTTATCTTTTTAAAGTTGTATTGTTAGACTTGTCTGCTGTTTTGTTTTGCTCTTTTCATCCCATCATAACCTCGCGTGTTTTCCTCTTCCTTAGCATCTTCGTTTGTTCTAGTTATTTCTGTACCTGTCCCCTTTTAGTCTAATTTCCACATCCAGGTTTTGTATTTTTGTCCGGGTTCCTTTGGAGTACAGCCATTTTATCAATGGCTAACTTTGCTCCTTACTGGATCAGCTCGTTTTATTCAGTAATGTCTGTTTGGATATTTGGTAATAATTTATCTTTTCGGTTTTTACCGTGATTCTTGAGAAATGCTAAGCTAGTCATGTTTTTATTTATAACTCTGTATTTATTTTGTCTTCTTGTATTAACGTTTGTTCTGTGGTTCTGGGGTGTGGTATTTCGGTTGCCATTATTTTGCGTTTCAATTCGTTTAGGGGATTCTTGCTTTTTAATATTTAGCGTTCCGATTCGCGTTGATATTATTCCCTTTTTACTTTTTGGAATATTTCTAGCATCTCATGCTCTGAAAACCAACCTTTCTTTAATATCATTCTAGCTTGATCAACAAGGTTTAAGCTTCAGGCCAAATTTCTATAATTCTTTTCCTATACCCTCTTTCTTAGGATCGCTCCTAATATGACACTTTCATTTAAGTGTCAAGGAATTGGCTGGCGAAATTAATCAAACGAAATTAGTTAATTTTATTGAATGATAATTAATTTAATTAAATCATGATAATAAGTATTTTATTAAAAATAAATTCATTTTGGGTGTCCAAGTATTTTTTGAGAATCGTGTATAAAATAAACACCAAGTGATTAAGTACAAAAAAGCTTGAGATCCGATCAGAGCTTGTTGACCGATAAATCTGTCCCCAAAAAATAAACATCCGCACACCTGCAAGACCTGTCAAAAGAGTCATCGGATTTCAAAGCATAAACAAAAATATGTATTTTTAAGATGGCGGACAATTTAGGTTGGCGTCACCAAGTTTGGCACAAGGCCTTGAATCACTAAATCATTGGTCAACCAACGACAGGACTGCCTCTTGTAGACCCTCCCGATGACTGTGGCTGATTGGCCGATTGTCTGAACCAATTAGAGGCAAACCGGGGGCATTGTTACGATGATAGCCATTGGTTGGCAGTCCCCATTGGCTGACCAATCAGAAACTGATTATTCGGGATTCGGGCCCATAAATAGAGGACGCCCAAAACGAAAAATCGAGTTGGTTCAGGAATTCGCCGCTAAAAGAACCAAATCCGTTGCCATTGCATTCGCCATTTTCACACTGCCTAATTGCAGTTAAAACTCCGCCAGTCAACTACTTTAACCCCCAGTTCGCGGTGTTTAATGAAACATTATTTAAACAACAGTGTAAATAAACGTTTGTTACTGTTTATAACAAACGCTTTTTTTCGTCATTTTTCTAAATTTGCTTGGCAACCTTTCTTCTCTCCAACACGAATTTCAACCTTCATTGACTGGACCACATCCATCTTCTCTTTCCTCGGATCTGAAAGCAACGTGGGCGTGGAAAGAAACAGAGGAAGACCAGTCGACACATATGGTAATCCCGAGACCAGCGGCCAACTAGATGTCGTGAAGCTATATTACCACACTAAGATTACCATGAAGCTTAGTGTCTTCCCTTGTCCATTTCTTCAATTGGTAACTCTGAATTGAGTGGTTGCTAAGGTCATTGTCTGGGTGCCTGGAATTTGAAGAGCTAACATTCGCAGGATTCCATCAAAGGAGCACCAGCCGATCATGACACCCAGACATGTTGTCTGGGTTCCATTTTGTATATTTCGATTTATCTTTTTTCATGGGTGGCATATTGTCTTTACACCAGATCTAAAGTTTATTTATCATTTGCGTTCCTATCACAAATGTAACCAGGTACTCTTGAAAGTGAGAGAACACTTTATCGGGTCACCCTGCCCCGCAAAAAAAACAAACAAACAAACAAAATCTGTCATAAATTTGAAAGTTTTAACTTTAACTTTGTTCAAAAAGTCCTTTGTTTTTTTGTTTTTTTTTATCTTCGTTATTATTTAAAGTGTTCCATTTGTTTGCAATTTGGTGTCATAGGTTTGTTTTAATCTTTGCCCTGCGATTGAAGAATGCAGTATCATCTCGTTCCGCTAATGATTAGTGTTTTTTGTCAAATATTCAAGACACTTGACCGGAAAAAAAAAACCCTTCTATCTGCTACTACCATGGTTACCTGCTGTTACCATTCCTCCTTCTTTCTTCTTTCTTTTTCCCTACTCTTCCTACTCCAAATAATTTTGTATTAAACAAATATTTTATTTACCCAGTCAGCTAGGGCTGTAGAATACACCGACTGCATCTGTGCAGATGGGTAAGATCTCCCCCAACGAGTGTCCTAGATATGACACTAAGCAATCTGATGGTGAAGTTCCAGTAATTCTGGAACTTTGGGGAATTCAGAGTACCCCTTTATTGCCATCGCTCTCAGGTCCACTCTGGCCCGGAGTGGTAGCACCTGATTAGGGTCCTTTCTATGGGTTAAATAGAACCAATCCGTAGTTTCTTGAGTTTACTGGGGGGTTTTTTGCATTGAAACTGCGTATTTATGCTAAACTGAATTGTTTAAAATAGAACTGTTTTTGACATTTTAAACTTCTTTCTTATACTAAACTGAATTGCTCGAAATAGACCTGTTTTGACATCTAAACTGTGTACTCATGTTAAACTGAATTATCTTAAATAAAACGGTTTTGACATTGAACATAAGACTTCAATCGGATTGTTAACTGCACAAACAGAGAGAGAGAGAGAGAGAGAGAGAGAGAGAGAGAGAGAGAGAGAGAGAGAGAGAGAGTCCTACCTCTTCCCTAATCGACTAAAAACACGATGGTGGAACTGGTATTTATTGTTTCTTAAAACCCGAAAACCAAATTCCATCTATAACGATTTTTATTTATGTTTTGTGAACTGAGAAAACGTTGCAACGTGAAGAATCGAAATGTCTCACACTTGGGATTGTACAAGAACACTGGAATTGGGGATAAATGAATTGGGAATTCACTCAAGAATTGAGTTTATTAAAATCCTGTTAGTGTTGGAGTTTGCGATGATAAGTTTTTACGTTCAAGGAGGTTTCCTGTCTGTCAGATTTCAGAAATAATCACCAAAATATTTGCGTGAACATGGAAATGAATGAAATAGAATAATATGAATGACAGTAGAACCTCTACGTCAGTGTACAATGATATCTGCAATGATGCCAAGAATGGTAGAGGGTATCTCAAGGAAGACTTGGTCGAAGTGATTGTTACCAAATTCCTTGGGCTGGGAAGTAGAAATGATTATAATAAAGATTATAATGCAGCCTAAAAAAGGCGGATCAAAAAATATGAGAGTGATATCTATTATCTTTGGAGTGATTACTGGATCATTTACAAATTTAAGAAAAAGCAAAGAAACAATGGCATCAGTCAGATATTAGGCCGTGTTGACCACTGGATAGCTCTGGTTCGATGGGAAATACTTAAATAATGATGAATAAAAAAACAAAAGAATTCTTGAATAAGGAAAGGACCATTCATATTAGAAGAGACGAAACCGGAGTCAAAAGTTGACTAAACTCACTTTTGGGAACATCTGAACCCTCCTTATCGATTGGCTATGGGTTAAATAGCACCATTAATGTTCTTCTCCGAGGATAGCTTTGGAATTAAATAACCCCAAAAATAAAGGTTGATATGCCATTAAACAAAGAAACTAAATCAACCCAAAACGAACTATGAAGTGGAATGACTGGGAATCCGGGAAGAATCAGAACAATTCAAAGAAATAGTTTACAGAAATCAATGCAAATAATTATAAGTGGAGTATTGAAATTTGCTGCTCGTTCCTTCTAAGTGAAAGTCACCGGATGATGTAGGGTGATAATTTATGTAACAACAACAACAACAACAATAACAACAACAGCAACAACAACTACAACAACAATTCTTTATGATATCATTTGTTGAATAGTTCTGAAAATTCATGCATAATTATAAATTGAATTTTGCAATAAGATTTATAACCTTCAAGTAACATTTGTGGAATTATTTTCTTTTGTTAATAAGATTATGTTATCACTTAATGTGATTGCAGCCGAAAAAGAGACGAAATTAAGAGAACTATAGAGAGACGGACGACAAGTCGTAAATACTTAAGACTTGAAAAATGAAGCAATTGTTTCCATTTCCCTCGGAGTTTTCAGAAAGAAAGGCTCGTGTTTCTTTACAATTAAAAGCAAAGAAATACTTTAAAGAGGTACACGCAGATTCCAGAGAGATATAAACTGAAGACCAAAAGTGTGACCAAACTAGTGTGGTCTAATGTTATAATATATCCATACTAGTGGGCAAAACAAAACTGAACCTCGTTCATCTGTCTTGTTTTATTGAAGAAGGATTAACATCAGAAAAACACAAAACAATAGATCTGATTAATATGGAAAGTATTTTAATAAATTTCTCGACGAAGTTCAGTCGATGATTATCAGGGCTTAATTGGATTAGTATTTTCTTCCATCTTTTAATTTTGAGTTGTTTTTCTGTTCAAATCGGAAATAATATAAAGTAATTTCTCCATGCAGTTCAGTTTCATCGACGTAAAAGAAACGTGAAATTTTATCTCACCAATTGCTTCTTATTTATTATTTCAAAAGGCGCTGTTAACCGTTGTTCATAGGTTTACAGCTTCAATGTGTTGTGATTAAAAAAAAGGGATTTAAAAATGAAAGAAAATACTGGTCAAACTGAATGTTCGAGTATAGAGGATGTGCTGAAAATTCATATTTTTATTATCTCAGCTTTGCTGCATGGACACTTCAAACAGACAAATGGCAACTGAGCCGAATCAAATTTATCACATGATTATCAGTAAATAATACCATTAAATGTTGATTCTTATGCTTGTGTTTATACGTGTAAATGTATGAGTTTGTTCGTAAAAATCACATTTTTGTAAAAGTGATCTGCAATTCCCCCGACCAAAAAAATTAAAAAAATGATTTTCCTAAAAATCTTAGCTGATTGCTGTATTTACTCATCATTCGTATAAAGAGACATTACTGAGTTTGGATCTTGTGATTGAAGTCAAAATTTGGTTCTACCAGTAAGTTGATAAGTCGTACATTATTCCAATATTAAAATTCATAAATCAAAATTCATTTATTCATTATAAAATTGACATAGAAAGTAAAGCCATATTCCTAATTAGAATATGAAATCCCCACCACTATAACTCATTGAATATGTTGAAATATTGAGTCCTTTATAATATAAAGTGTCTTTATCATCTTATAAGGTGGTTGCCTCGTGGTGTAAAGCGATGGACTGCGGAATCGGAGTACGCGAGTTCGTACTCCAGTCGTGCTATTACGTTCACTTTCGGGCAAATACCCTTGGGAAAGGTATGAACCCCCTTATCCTCCCAGCTATGGGTTAAATAGTACCACTACTATTCTTCTAGGGGAATAGCTTTTGCATTAAATAAACTACAAAGGTTAATATGCCATGAAACAAAGAAACCAAACCAATCATCTTATAAACTGTCTGTTTCTTATATTATTTTATAGAAACATTCCACTCATTCTTAATTTGTTACCCAGAGTAAATCTTCATTCGAAAACATCTTTCCTGATAATTTTCGTTTTTTTATTCTTCAAGTATTTTCCATTGGATTTATGTCTATATTTTGTCCAGGTCACAAAATCACTTCTGAAAACAACTTTTTGTCCATTTAACAATATGAAAAGATTCATTATCATGTTGCAAAATGATAGTTACTCGATTTTCCGAGAAGAAATCTTTGTCAATAGTTGGTAGTTGTCCTTTCACAATAGCATTGATGTACTCGTTAGCATTAATATGCTTGTCGCATGGAACTCGTACAATAATCCAAGAATACAAGAAAGCTCCCTTGCAATTATTAAACTATTTCTGTTTAACCAAAGTTTCTAGACATTCTGGCAACTATTTTTCATCTGATCTTCCAAGTAAACGTTCTGGAGCATCACTAAAAGGAAAAAAAAATCACTCATCAGACCAGATTTTCTGAAACCACTTGTATCAAAATTACAATATAAAGCTACAAAAATGCATTCTGGTCTTGATACTTTTTTGATTACAAACGCTTCATAGCACGTGTTTTTTAGTATAATTTTTTCTTTTAACCTTCTTGTAATTGTTCTTCGAGACTGAGTCTTCCCAGCACTAGTTTTCAACTCTTTTACCACGTTTGTCAGTGTTTTCATTCGGTTCCGGAGAGTAGAAAATGTTGGTCATTTCGTTTCATATTGATTTTGAACATTCAGAAACCATTTTTATTTTATTGGAGAACGGGATTCTATGAACAGTTGGTCAATTCTCTTCACAAAAGACAAAAATGTCGCTATGTTTTTCTATATTCATATATCATAGATTTGCTTATATTGCATTCTTTCTGTCTCAATCCTATAATTTTTTACTAAACTTTTTCATGGGGTAGTGGAAATTTCTTCTATAATGACATTTTCTATTTAAACTGTACGTACTTTATTACTAATCAGTTTTGATAATTGAAGAAATGTCCTTCAAAAATCAAATAATAATTACTAAAGTTGAATTTTACTGGTAGCAAAAAACAACTCAGGCTGATTTTTTTGTTCTTCGTGGTATGAACCCCTTATATATATATATATATATATATGTGTGTGTGTGTGTGTGTGTGTGTGTGTGTATTTATGTATGAATAATATTATATATATTTATAACATATATATAATACATACATACATATATATATATATATATATATATATATATATATATATATATATATATATATGCTGATCGGATACTTAATGGTAATGACAAAATCTCAAGCATAATTGGCCGAATCGTCAGTTCCGGTTTCACTTATCCGAGGTTGTTTCGATCAGCAAAGGTTTCATCTTAGAATATTTATTTAAATGAAACTACTTTGAAAAATGTCTTTCGAAATAATAAAATAAACAGAACAAAGAATTGTTGTGTTATGTTGGCAGAAGATCGTCTTGTTGTGGGTGGGAAAATGATGCAATGAAACAACTTTTATTACCTTCACAGGTCGCAAGTTGATAATTATCTCTTGGCTTCAGGTTATTTTTCTGGAAGAGAAGAAACCTAAGTTAGGTGTTAATTCTTAGCCCTACTAGAACTCTTTTTCTATCAGTTATTCTTTCCTTGGTGGCCCATATCTCACCACTTTTTAAAAAATAGATGTTAGACATATCTATTCCCTCTCAATTTCCGACATTTTGTTTACATTCCAAGTTGTCTCCAGTTGTCTTCGATGATGTCTACACTTCCCTAGCATTCACCCAATGACATCTCCAGATCATTATAATTCACCCTTGCTCCCAGATGCTCTCAGTTAGGTTTGTTTGAAGTGAACTCCCTTGTCTCGTCCAGTCTAACTAATCGGATTGAACCAGTCAGCTCTTTTGCCTGGATTATCCACTTGGCTAAATTTCCAGGCTTCAATACATATCGTCCGAACTCATGGACAAATGTGAACTTTAGGTTGGCGCAGAGTTTAAATTTCATTAAGTATAAGCACAACGTCAACGGCTAAGAAAAGGCTCACAACCCCTCAAACAAAATTAGCTGATCCCTATGTGGGCTAAACACGAATAAAAAGGGAACCGAAGCTATTCAGTATTAAGCATCAGTCGAATAATTTCAAGAGATGATACTTTTCGAAATATTTCAAGGTAGGCATGTCAATCTGTCGACAAGAAATTAAAGAATCGTATTCCTTGTACGTTCATACTTAAATTTTTTGTGTTATTTTTTCTAAAGAGAATTTTGTCCACAATCCTATTGAATATGAATAATTTGACCCATACAAGGCACCACCACGGTGGGTCAGACTGAACCTTCGAGTAATAGCAATGAAGAAGTACCCAATATTCTCCAGCGCTCCAAAACTGTAGCCTCACCATTAGATGAAGTTTAAGATCATACCTAAGGTACCCCTTTTTGTAAAGGTCTTACCTTTTTGTAAGAGGATACATTCATCAAATTTTAAGCCCCACCGACCGGGTAGTTTTCCCATTTGGTCTTAGACCAAATTCAACAGAACTCAATAAAGATAATAAAAAATATTCTTTTATATTCTATATCGATCCAAGATTTAAGACCATAAAAGACATGGTAAGAAGGACTAAATGGTGGATAATTTCTGATTATAAATACTATCACGTTCATCTTGTAAAATCTGGGATGACTTCACGAATCATTCATCTTTCCCTGTTCAGACTTATCCACCGATTTACATTTACTGTATCAGCGACATTGTGCGTTTTAATTAATTTTGGTTTGTCTACTTCTCCAAGCAAAGTGTTAATTCATTTCATTTACAAATTGTTCTCTCTTAACTAATTTTCGAATTAGCCTTTTGACAGTTTGCAACAACAACAACAACAACAACAACACCAACAACTCCGGAGCTACAAAAGTTTTGTAGTCATTAAAGAAGAAAGTCTTTAAAATATGATTGTGAAAAGCAACAGATTATGAAAAAATCATATATAAATACCATTCCAATCTCGTCACGATTTGATGCAATCGAAAAATTTAAAAAAAGACAACATATATAACCATGAAAGGCATGAATCCGTCTCTCCGAACAATAAAAATTGAAAATAGCTGGATAGACTGTCCTGTTTAACCTTAGTACGGCAGCCAATCTGAAGTAAGGAAAATACTGAAATCAAAAACGGCTGTACTCGCTTTAAGATATTGATCTTTTGTCGTATCCTGACTGTAGTGAAAGATTTGGTAAATACATTGATTACGATGTCGTCATCAATAAAATATCAACATACCTTTATTCCAAACATTTTTTCGGAGCATTATATTCCTCTTCGTTGATTATAACGCAATTTTTCATCCGATTTATGCATCAGACTTCTTCAGTTTCATGGTTTATCCAGATTAAAAAAGAAAAGAAATAATATAAACCCTCCCCCATTTTTCTAGTCTTTTATTCATATTCAGTACTCGTTTACGGCGGAATCCCCGGGGCTAAATACAAATGTCAATGTGAGAAAAAAAAGAAAAAAGAAAAGGGATGCTTCATAATGAACAAATATAGTTTATGAGTTCACATTTCCAAATCTGATGTTTTTCATCATAACATGAATCTGCTTCCAGGTTCAGGAATTTATAATCAAGACATTTCATAAGATCTGGTTGAGTGATTAAACGATTTTGACGGCATATCAACCCATTTAGGATTGATTTATGCCAAAAGATTAGGGAATCACATTCATCATACGTTCATACATTTTTTATATCAAATACGAACATTTCTTAAATATCTATTTGAACAATAAATGGGACTTCTTCACAGCGTCAGCATTAACTTGGAATCAATGGCAATGAAGGAATACTCAACCCTTCCCAGTTCATCGGAAGAATAGTCTCACCATCAGATGAAGTTTATTGTCATACCCAGGAAAATCAGGGTTTACAGTTAGCATATTTTAAGCGCTGCGGACAGGCTGTATCAGATCTGGGATATTTATGTTGTCATACTTTTTGTTTTAGAACCTCCAACACTTTGCCATCATTATTATTTCTAAATTTGTTATCCTAGAAGAAATAGATTTTTCTCTTTTACATTCCCATATGATTTGTTTAGAGTGATTTAATTGTTTTACTTTGAATATTAGCTTTCAGCAGTTGCCCAAATCTGAATTCTAGAGAAGAGCTGTTATTTCCTTAATCTGTTCTTTACTATCGTCAGAGCCTCACTATCTAATCATAATTTGGTCTTGTTCAAGATATCTTGTTTTCTCGGCAGGTTGTTCTTTTAACTGTGTGCCAACAATTGCTGGGTTATTTAATACTGAAGTTAGTCCTCTTTCCGCAAGCAATTACGTAATTTCAAGTAACTAATCATTATCACCTGTAAACAATAATAACTTCCAGTAACTATTCTTGATATTTATGAATTATACACACTTATTTGGTTTCAAGTATTCCTATCTATTATGAATAATTTGTATATAATTATATTTCAAGCATTTATATGGTTTCAAATAACTAATAATAATAATCCTTTGTCTGCTATTACAGCTCCAATTAATTGTGCTTAATATGCGTATCATTTTCGAAAATAGAGTTTTTTTTTCAGATTATTTTTCATAAATCTCAGGAGAACTAGAAAATTACTCGAAACCAAAGTTTATTGCAGAAATCCCATCAAATGGATAAACACTCCAACTTGAAGTTATTATAAACGCAGGACCATTCTTGAAGTGGACGAAGCAAGAACTTCGACAAATTGACCAGAGAACAAGAAAACTCAAAACAATGCATATGATCTTACATACGAGGGATTACACAGAAAGTCTACTTGTGACAAGAAAAGAAGGAGGTAGAAGATTCGCCAGCATAGAAGAAAGCGTCGATACTTCGATACAACGCCTCGAAGACTACATAAAAAATAAAGAAAGACTAATAACAGCGAACAAAAACAATACAAACAACACAAGGAACAACAGAACAAAAATAAGTAGGAAACCAAAATGAAAAGAAAAACAAGTATATAGATATTTCCAAGGCCAAACAAGCGAAATCTCTCACGAAAAGACCTGGACATGGCTAAGAAAAAGAAAGCTTAAGAGAGAATGTGAATTTCTTGTAATATCAGCACAAACAAAGCCTTAAAGACCAACTATATTAAAGCTAAAAGAGATAAGTGGCAACATAATAGCAAGTGAAGGTTATGAAATGATAGAAATAAAAAAA
Organism: Sepioteuthis lessoniana; assembly: GCA_963585895.1. Taxonomy (NCBI): domain Eukaryota; kingdom Metazoa; phylum Mollusca; class Cephalopoda; order Myopsida; family Loliginidae; genus Sepioteuthis; species Sepioteuthis lessoniana. Next base: position 116,038,082 of record OY757917.1, on the reverse strand, counting down.
CGATTCATCACATTATAAGCGAAAGCAGCAAATTAACGTGAAAAGAGTACAAGACTAGACTCTATTGGGTGTGGGAGATTATCTGGGAATTGTGCAAGAAACTTAAAATTTGACCCAAATGACCAAATGATATATATATATACACAAACCATAATCCGTCCTGGAAAATGAGATGCCTACACTTCTCTAGAATTTTGAGATAGAAACATATCACTTAATCCCGGTCAGAAAACCATACCGAGAAAAAAAAAAAAGCAACAACAAAAAAAAAAACAACAACAAAAAAAAACAAAAACACGAGGACAATGTCGTTCTGGATTAGCATAGAGTAAGAATCAAAGAAAAGAAAAAAGAGAGACAAGTTCCTAGATCTTGCCAGAGAATTAAAAAAGCTATGGGGCATGAAGGTGGCGGTTATACCTATTATAATTGGTGCCCTCGGAACAGTCTCCAAATGTAAGGAGATCGGAAGAGTTGATATTGGAGGATTAGCTGAGACAGTCCAAACTATGACATTGTTGGGATTAGCCAGATTATTGAGAAAAATCCTGGAAACTTGTGGAGACTTGTTTTCATTCAACCTCTAGTAAAAGACCATCAGGTTTAACGCTGGTGTAAAAACTTGCGAAAAGTAAAATAATTATAATAATCATTTGTCAACTTCAAGTGAGTATTCTTATTAGAAACTTGCGCTTAGCTTTATGGTTTCAAATTATACATATTTAAAAGAGATCTGTTTGTCCCACAGAGGTTACCTTATCTAGAAACGATCCATTTTTAATGGTCAGTGCAGTCATTATCAATGTATTTAGCTAACACTTATATCAAACGCAAGTTGTTACAAAAGGTCAGTTTTTAAAGAGAGTAGAGCTAGTTTGAATTCATCGTTTTCCTTCTCCTGGACTGATTGCCGATTAAATGCAAAAAAAACAAACAAACAAACAAAAAAACAAACACTCTGCGATATTTAATCTTCAGATCACAGTGGGGCTGAGAGTAATGACAACGAAGAGGGGATTTCCTTGATCTTACCTCTGAATTTCCTCGTCTTACCACTGAATATAATTTAGTATCATCTCATATTGCATTAATTTTGATGAGTGCTCTCTATTTTCTCCCGGGAATAAAATCGGCTAATTATAAGCCCCACCAATTGGACTGTACAAAACTTGATTTTAAGAAGTTGTGCAGTTTTACGGTGAACCGTTAACTTTGATTTATCATGAATTCTTGGATATTTCCGACAAAATAAATACAATGTTTCATCATTTATTTTGTACCGTAGAATTTTTTTCATGGCGACGATAAGAAAATGTTGGAAATAAATTCAAGAAGTCGGATGCGATGTAAACCGGACCAAAAGCAAGAAAATATTTATGCGAAACAATGTGTTCATACAACTAAGCTGGCGACAAAAGATCGACAAAAACATATAGAAATGGAAATATTTAATCTCAGACATTCTGAAAAAACAAACAAAGAAAAAGAAAAAACAAAAACAGAACCACCCGCCCCAAAAACAAAAACAAATAAACAAAAACAAAAAGCAAACAAGAAAGAAGCAAACAAGAAAATTGGTTAGAAAGTTTTTCCTATGAATTAAATTTAAATCAAAGCTTTACATAAATAATTCATATAGGAAAAAGAAAAATGGATTTAATGTATCAAAAACACAAAATGAGCCAAAAGAATGATAGAAAGTCTTATTAACATTAACGAAAGAAAAACGAAACAAGATAAAAAAATGAGTGAAACAAAAGGAAGTGAAATGCAGACGCCTTGTCAAGTGATGTATGATTGAATCATGAGAAATTAATGACGAAATTAATGCAGTGGAAAAAGAAATAACATTATATACATAAATAAAACGTATTCATGAATGTTTGCAATTGTGTTCGAGTGAAGGTGCGTATGCGAATGCTGACAGGTAATAAAATATCGCAGAAGTCACAAATGAAAAAGTTGTATTTAGAAAAAGAATGTTGGAAAAGAAACAAAAAGCTAACGAGAAAGTTCGAAAAACAAAAGCAGCTAAAACAAAATGAGACGAGAGAACATGATAGACATGCAAATGAAGAAAGATAACAAACGCATAAATACATTCTGACTTACACTCAATCGTGTAAATATATATATATATATATATATATATTTGACTTTATATCTAACGTAAGCACGCACAAATTTTGGGTTATTAAAAAACGCCCTGTGGTGGGCTTAGAATACGCCGATTGTAATTCCTTCACAGGTGTAAGTTAACAAGAAAGGAGGGTATCCTGGATATGAGACTAAACTGCATCAGCTGGCCAGACTCCAGTCTTCTAACACAGGGGAGAGTAGAGTATGTCATCATTATCATAACTCAAATGACCACTCTGACCAGGAATAGTAAAACTTGTTTTGGTCCGATCTATAGATCAGATCGATCTGTCTGAAAATTATAAGTATTGTATAACAATACTTGATACTATATTATTATTATTATTATTGTTATTGTAATCCTTATACTCCTGATTTCACACACCACCGTTAACCGATAACCTTTCATTGGCCATTGGCAGTATGGCAGTCAAATTTCAATTTCTGCCACAATTCCCACTGGATCACCTTCCCCACCAACTATTTTGCTCTAGTTTGCTACATTCACTTATCAAGTAATTAATCGCTTCGTCTCTATCACCGCTTAACTTATATTTGTTATTCCTTTCCGCTTTAACATAATTGGTCCTTTCGGCGATGTTTTGTACTGCTGTTGGAAGAGATTGATTTTCTCTTTTAAAGTTTCTCTTCCGTAGCCATCTGCAAGTTTTCTCGTTTTTCGGCAGTTTATTGTTTGGAATACCTATACAGTTATTTTGCTTCCCATTTTCCTTCCCTAGCTATTGTTATTATGTTTATCCTTATGCTATCATTGTTGTTATAATCCGCTGTAAATAGTTTTTTCTTCTTTTTTAATGTAGTCTACAAGTCCTCGTATTGATGTATTCACTCTATGATCAATGCTGGCGTTGTCCTCTTGGTCCATTTTTTTCTTGATGCATTGTGTCTGCCTATCTCATCTCTCGGATATAAAACCTTATGCATCGTCATCAACTTTGGATGCTGCCCAATTTTTGTCATTCTTCTTCTATACTGAGATTTTGTTGGATGACTCTTAAAATAACAGTGAAGTACAAATTTGCTGCTTTCCCTTTTCCGTTGGTGTCTATGAGTTGAGTTGCAGCTTTGGTGTTTTTTTTTATATATCTGAAAGTTGAACAGCCAACATTCATAGGATGCAGAAATTGTCCACTATAATGGCCATTAACGGAGCACCTACCGATCATGACACTCGGACCTGTTGTTTGGATCTTACTTTGAATTAGGTTTGGACTTGTTATTTTTCATGGGTAGTATATTGTGGTTATAACAGATCCAAAGGGCTGATTTTTATCTGTGCACCTGTCACAGATTTTACCAGGTACTCTACCAAGTAAGAGGACACTTCAGCAGGTCTAAAAAACTCTTTGATTTCAAACAAATAAAAGTCTGTTTTAAAAAAGAATTACACCGAATGTCGACTTACTGCTACGATTAAAATTTACAAATTACTCAAATGTCTGCATTGAATAACCCATAATCAGTTGATATGCCGCTAAGGAAAGAAATCAATCAGGTCCAAAACATTACATGAAAAAAAATGATTCATATTCGACGGAAATTCCTGAAGCCATATGACTGCCAAGTATTTGTATTAAGAATACAGCCTGTCCGAAATTATCATGCTAATCAAATTAACCTAAAAAAAACTTTTAAAAATTTGAACCTATATTTGTCAAATTTAAACTAGTTTACTTTTAACCTAAGTTAAATATCTAAGTAAATTTTCAGAATTACAATTTTTAGTTTTTGATATATTTGTAATTTACAAAATTAATTGTATGCAGATGAATCTAACATTAGCTTAAGTCCTCTGAAATCTAATAAAAACTATTTTTGTCTTTTTGTCCTTAATGTACTTTGAAACATAGGTAAAAGGAAGGATCAAACAACTATCAAAAAATAGACAATAACAGTTATTGATTGAGGGAATATTTACAATGTCGATCGATATTAAAGAGTTTTGCAGAGATCATTGAACGATCAAGAAGGTTTTTGAAAATATAAGTTGAGAACTCGAAGCAAGAAAAGGCTTTAAGAACACGCTTCCTTGAAATGAACGTAAACTAAAACGAGTTATAGTAAAGCAATCACTTTTAACCAACCTGCAGATATTTAAAAAAGCTGGAATTGAAGGAGTCAAGGACAAAAGATGAAGAATACTTTGTTAATTAGGATTTGTAAAAAATCTCGCCACTAAAGCAAATATTTTAGAGCATCAAATCGGGCCAGTTAATACATGAAAATTGACTTTTCTGAAGTAATATTCCCCGAAGAATCTTAAGTGACTTTAGGCGGACTAGATGGATAGGCCAAAGGATTGATGTCATCCAATTCAGACATGTCTGGAGCTTAAAGAGGACAACAAGAAGGCAGCAGCGGAGAGATAATATGTGCTAGAATTGTCGACCAAATTATTATTGAACCATTCAAACTCAATAAAATATTTAAACCGAACAGCGTTAACAACTGAAATTTAATGAAGATGATTTTCATTGCATGGTACAAACCCCAGTCTTACAGTTTCAAAGTGAAGTGTGTATCTATGAACGACATTTTGTATTTAAGCTTACCCATGAATTCTTGAAGGTGAATATATTTATAAAAGAGAAGATAAAGGAATATCCATCATCACATTCAATTTGAATCTGATCGAAAATCTATGGTCAGTAGTGAAAACAAAATTATATGAAGGTAGCAAGCAATATAACAGCAAAGCAGAACTACAGGAAGTAATTAAAATGACCAAATCAGAAAATGAAAATTGCTGAAGAAGAAAATAAAAGCCATGACAAAATCAATGGATTATTGATTATTCGCTGCTATTGAGAAGAAGAGTCACCATATCAAAATGTAAAACATTCAAAGATTTATGTTTTTGTTATTCTTGTATATGTTTTGATAAATTTTTGATGATTTTACCACTTTTTTATTGACGTAAAATGAGATTATTTGGATTTTCCATAAACTTCAGACGAAGTTTTTTTTAGAATGCAAATAAATCCTATAAAACATATTGATATTGTGAAACGTAAATTTATTGTTTAGAATTTGACAATTTTTTTCTAACCAAATTTGAATAATTGAATTTTACGTGATTTGCTTAATAACTTCAGACATAGTGGAGTTATTTAAAAATACGATTGTTTACAGATGATTATAATTGGTTATTTGAAACAATACAACTGTGAAAACAAATGATAATTTGTAAATAGAAATAATTAAATGAACGTATATAATTATTAGTATTTGATAGAAATAGTTGATATATAATTATGTGCCAAAAAAAAAAAAAGAAAAGAAAAGAAAACAAAAAATGAAAAAAAAACAACACAAAAAATGTAAATATGAATATACAAAGAATGCAGTTCCCCCAAAGCGAAGTTTATAAAATTCACAAAGCTGACACGATGACATCTCAGGGCAAACTTAGTAATACAGCAATAAATTGTTCGCCCATACTGAGCAAGATCTTCTTAAATTGGTTACCAAGTTTCAAATGGAGGAGCGGCTCTCGTCGTAGAAAATTGAATCGGTGACTGGAGTTCAAAACAGAACAAGATTGTTTGCGTGTTTCACTTTGCGCACATGATCTTGGAATGAAATGAATATATCTCCTCCTCCTCCTGCTAATAACGAACATAGTGCTCATTAGTTAAAAGAAAAATCTGATTTTAAACCGGCTCAAAAATTGACATTTTATCACAACTAAAGAAAAATAGATCATTTAATTCTCCATTATATGAATTGGTCTATTTCTCTCTCTCCCTCTCTCTCTCTCTCTCTCTCTATACATATATATATATATGTCCTTTGTGAGCGTAACACGTGCACTTACCCAGATGACTATACACTACGCTACGAGTAGACTTGATTAAAAAACTTTTCTAATATGTCTGTCAGATGATTATGCACACTACATGAAAGTGCATAAACGGATTTCTATTGTTCATTACAATAATATGTTTGATATTTTTATCTGATTTTCCGAAATATATTTGATCACCTTTGATGCAAATTTTTCTTGTATTTCTCTCTCTCTCACTCTCTCTCTCTCTCTCTCTCTCTCTCTCTATATATATATATATATATCGTGAAACCAAAGCTTCACGATTTGACTGGTCCTCACTTATCTATAGTAATAAAAGCAATCAATTGACGGTAACTGTAAGAAACAAGTTTGATACTTTTCAGGATACTTGCGAAATACATACTCCCAATGATGAATACGAAAACTCTGCATGAAGCGTTAGATGAAACAGGGCTCATGTGTCTTGAACAAGGATTTTTAATGGCATATCAACCTTGCAGGATTATTTAATGCCAAAATCTTTTTTGTTGAAGTACAGCAACGATTTTATTTAAGCTACAGTTTGGTAGGGATATAAAGAGCCTCTTCCCTTTCCCAAAGGAATTAGTTCGAAAATGTACGTAATAGCTTGACTTGAGTTAAGTTCGAACTCATTTACTTCAAGACCGCAGTTCAGCAATTATGCCATGGTGAATCTACCAAATAAGATGGAAGCATCTCTTCATTAAACAGCAAGTTTCTGAAATAAATAAAACACTTTCCATATCTCGGCAGCAATATTTCATCTTCGGAAAGTGATGTCAGTATAGTGAAGATGTTGAGCAGCTTTTGACAAGTCGATCATTGAGAAATCTTATTCCTTACGATAAAATGAAAGTTCTTTCTATCTATATCCGTGTCAGTATGGTTACACCATCAGGGCTCTAACTTAGACAAAAAGCTAGATGAGGACCTTGTAAGTCTGTTAGGTGCTGCTTTTACTAATTTCTGGAAGCAGGGGCCCATGAAACAGCATCTTCCATCTCATAAACCATCCAATGAACATTGCTAAAAAAGTAAGGAAGAACTCATAAGTGACGTTCCCTAATGGACTCCAACATATGAACAGACCAGTGTAGGCAAAACAGCGTAGACTTACATGCATCAGTTAGTGTGAACAGCGTACAGTCAAGAGGAATTACTGGGAGCGATGGAAGATAGGCATGAGGAGAGAGAGAGACAGCGAGAGAGACAGAGACAGAGACAGAGAGACAGAAACAGACAGATACAGAGACAGAAAGAGTCTAGGGACTCTGCTATCAGGACGACTTGATAATGATAATAATAGATATAAGTAGGAACACAAGCAATCGTAGTTTTGAGCTGGTAGCCATTGGCTTTATAATTTTTTTTACTGTTAATTATATTTATCTCAATATTCTAATTAATATTTTCTCGTTAATTTAATATTCTTATTACATAAATGAAGTTATTAAAGTAATTATAATAAAGCAAAAGACAATGTTATCAAAAATGTACTCGATCCATTTTCTTACTTCTGTTGTCAATTTGATGCAATTTGAAATTTTTTTATCGAATATTATCATCCAACGCAAGATATTCACAAATAGATTCTGGTATGAGTGATTAAGTTTATACTGGTGAAATCTCTATTACCCTCTTGAAGCTGATATATGCCCTTCTTTGCATGCAATGCTTTTTATTAACGTTGATATTTTCGGACTTTGATCAACATTCTCTTTTCATTTTTCTATCTTTTCTGAATCAAATGAAATAGTAAAAAGCAACATATGAGACAAAATGAATCGTGTAGAAAACGAAACCTGAAAATGGTAAGTGCACCGACTATATAAGAAAGTGGATTCCGTTATAAAGCTTTTGAAGACGTACAGGCGCAGTTATGGATTAACCTTTGCACAGAAAAGTGAGGATCAGGTCACGTGACTGAATGATCGACAAACTATATTTCTTGTTTCCTTTGCCAAACTGTGCGCCACATTTTCTGATCTTTCACAGCTGATGAAATCAGATACTTGACATCGATCGGCCACAACGATATCGAAAAGTGAAAAGGTCAATGTTTGTCATAAATGATAAGCAGATAAAATTTGGTAGAAAAATGAAACAATGTTGTTGGGTAGTCAACAATGATTGGTGATTGCGAGGTAAGTACAAAAACACAAATCGTCTTAAGCGTTAGGATCTCATTGCTTTATTCCCCCCTCCCTAGTTCAGCCTGTGAAGTCGGGAAAAAATGAATGACCGTAAAACGTGCGGGTTAGATTCTTCGTTTTTCGAGGAACAGGATTCATAGATGACTTCGGCAAAAAGCGGATCAGGGTATAACATCAAGCATAGTTTGTTACACTTAGCCTACTAAAAGAGATGTTGAACTTTTTCAAATCGTCTTTCTGCAGGCTTTTTTATTATTCCTTTATTCGCTTCCTTATATCTTTTGCTTTCAATGTTAAAAATACAAAAAACCGCAAGAACAATTTAAGAAAAGTAAATTAAATTAGTAGGAAAAGAAATGGAATTTTCTTAAAGATATCAAATTAAGGTTTGAGAATGCCAAAAAGTTAGGTTGATACTTTTTATTATTTTACAAAGATTGAATAATTATTGATTCCGAAATAATCATCGATTCGCTTACATTAAAATTTATGGAAATTTTATTGGCTAGTTTCTTTGAGGTGGCTTGCTGTATTTTAATAAAACATTAAAGGAATACATATCATAATGAATAAAATGATCTGAAGGGTTACGGTTGCTTACAAAGTTGTACAGGTTGTCGTAATCTATCCCATTTACATTAACAGAAAGATCTGCATTTGAGAGGGTGATTTTGATAGATAGAAATCATGTTATTTTTCTTGGACGATTTCGCTCACTTATCTACTAAAATATCCAATTTTAAAATTTGACTGTAGTGGTTATTTTTTATCAGTTCTCTGGAAAGGGTCCAAGTATTTGCCAATCGTTTCCGTTTCTTTTATTTTCACTCTGTAGTGAACTATGGAAAAATCCCGTAGACGGCAAATTATTTTTTCTTGTTAAAAATTAGGTGGACAGTTTGTATCTCGGAATTCCATAATCATTATCATTGTTATTATTGTTGTTGCTCGAGAGATTTTTACACGAGCGTGAGCTGATGATATTTCACTAGGGTCTGAGAGATAGGAAGTCTACCCTGGTCACCTGGACTCTTGTAAGTATTCTGGCTGATTTCAACGATGCTATAGTTGGGATAGTCTCGGCTCATCCTCCGATTTTCAACTCTTCCAGCCTCATTTCTAAACCTTTGAAGACCGTTCCAAGCGCACCAATTACTATTGGTATTTCCGTTACTTTTATGTTCTACATCTTTTTGGGTTCTTTAGCAAGGTCCAAGTACATCTCTTATTCCGTTTTCTTTGATTCTTACTCAGTGATCCGCCGGGACGGCAAAGTCCCCAAGATGGCAGGCAGGTTTTCTGCTTTTTGTTGATTATCTCTACGGTAGGCTCCAGACCGGGATCAGATGATCCCTTTGTATATCAAAATCCCAAAGAGCTAAATATGTCTCATTCTCCAGGACAGATTCTGGTTTGTGCATATACTATGACGTAGTATAGTCAAGATTGAATTGATGAAGTGGATCAGACTCCCGGCTCCGTCGTATCTAATCTTGTACATTTTTTGCGCAAGTTTGCTTTTTTTTGCTTATTATGAGATTCTTCTTCTTCTTGAGTTTTTCACACTAGCGTCAGTCGATTATCTTTTAGGGAAGTTTAAGTGACAACAAGTCTCCTCAAGTTTCTAGGACTCTTCTCAATTACTGGCTGATCCCGACATTGCTATAGTTTGGATGGTCTCCAAGTCCTCCAGTCATTGTACCCCAATCCTTTGGTGACTGTACAAAGAGCACCAAATACAATTGGTATCACTGTCACCTTCACGTTCCACAGTTTCTTTTTTCAATTCTCTTGCAAAGTCTGGATTCTTATTTTTCTTTTCGCTTTCTTTCAATTTTACTATGTGGTCGACCGGGACAGCAAAATCCACAATACAGAAAGTTTTCTTTATTGATTATTATTTGATCTAGTCGTCTGGCTGAGATTAGGAGATCCGTTTGGATCTCAAAATCTCTGAGAAGTTTGTGCTTTCATTCTCCTGGACAAATTCTGAATTGTAGACATACCATTTCTTCTTATGGTCAAATTTCAATTTCTTGCACATTTTCGAGTCGATTATCTTGCTCTCCCAGTTGTTTCTAGTTTATTATCTTTCAATGCTAGTTTGCTGAATTCGCTTTTTATGGGATTGAGTGTTTCATCTCTATCACCACATAGCCTATATTTGCTGTTTTTTTACGTCTTATCTATTCTTACTTTGAAATGGTTGGTCCTTATAGCGTTGCTTTGTGCTGCCGTTAGAAGAGATTCAGTATCTCTCTTAAGGCCTCTATTTCTTAGCCACGTCCAAGTTTTCTCGTTTGAGATGTCGCTTGTTAGTCGCTTAAAACGTCCATACAGTTGTTTCTCTTCCCATTTTTTCCTGATTATTTCCTCTCTGATCACCTTCATGTCAGCATTGTTTCTGGTGGCTGTTATCAGTCTTCTTCTGTGTTTTTCTACTTAGTCATCGAGTCGTTGTATTGATTCGTCAACACTATCTTCAATTCTGGTACATCCTGTTTCTCCATTTTTTGACACATTTCATATATCAATGTCATCTCTGGGGTGTAAGGGCGTATGAATCGTCATTAGTTTTCTTGTTCTCAAGTCCATTTGTTTAAGTTCACTGGTTCACTTCAAGAATGGTCCCGAGTATCTTATGAGGGGGAGCATTCCAAGAAGGTTTTCGAGTATCTTATGAGAGAGACAGCTCAGGTATTTATCCTTTTTAAAAGGTTCCTGTTGCACAGTTTGCTTTCGAGTAGCTTTCACGTTTTCTTGAGATACTCTTTTTAAATTTTTCGTCTTTACTTGTTTGACGGTGTCTGCTTTTAATATTTCCAAGTATTTATGCGTTTCCTTTTCTCTGGCCGTTCTAATTTTTTCTTGATTTAGAATTTTCATTCCTTACGTCATATATCATTTTCATCTTTTCATTATTAGCTGAGCACATTTTTTAATGCCAAATTCCATTCCTATGTTCCGACTATATACTTTCACTGCTTGTATTCGGGTTTCCAATTCTTTTTCTTTTTTGGCAACAGTTTGTTGTCGTCCAAGCACATTAGGTGTTTGTTTTTTTCTTGAGATTTACTAAGTTAGTATCCCCATATGTATTTCCTGAGTACGAATAGTAATGGTGATTGTGCATTTCCCTGGAATATACATCTTTGGATCTTTGTTTTTGCTAAGCTTTTCCATTCTACTGTCATTTCCCCTCGACAGGTTTTCATGGACTTTGTCTGATATCTTGTACATTTAGAGACATTGTATTATCCTGCTTAGCGGGACCATATTTTAAGCTTTTTGTAGTCAATCCATACCATAGTCAGATTTTTTCTTCTCGTTTTACTCTCTTTGAGGATACATTGATCAATAAATAGAAGCTCACCGGTCCCTCTGGATTCTTTGTGGCATCCTTTCTATTTTCCAGGGAGAAGTCCGTGGCTTATTAACGAATGGTAAATCTCCTCCTTAATTTGTACCGCTAGTATTTTCCTCATCATCGGTAAGCACGTTATCGGTCTATAATTCTTGGAGCGTTTCCTTTTTAAGGTTTTTTTTTGCTTTTTCCTTTGGTCATCCATTAAGATATGTCTATTTCTTGAAAGCATCTGTCCATTTCGATAGCCAGTCTGTAAAGGATGGAACAGAAGTTTTAAACCAGAATCGATGTAATTCACCAAAGCCTCGAGTTTTCCAGTTTGGTATTTTTTGAGAATCGCTCTGAGTGAATCAATGTGTATATTCCCCTTAGTGCTTTTTTCGACAGTTAGTAACTCTTTTTCTGCGTTGTTTATCCATTTGGCTTTTTTGTTACGATCCCATACTTTGCTTCCAGACCGTTTTGCTTCACTTCCATTATTATTATTAGTAGTGTAGTTTATCCCACCAGTGTTAGCTGATAGTTTTCATTGGAGTCAGAATGACAGCAAGTCTCCTCAAGTCTCCAGAACTCTTCTCAGTATTCTGGCTGATCTTAATAATGCTGTAGTTTGGATGGTCTCCACTTGCTCTCTTATTTCCAAGTCCTCCAGTCTCGGTATCAATCCGTTGGTAACTGTTGCGAGCGCTCCAAATATATTTCAGGTTCCATAGTTTTTTCAGTTCTCTAGCAAGGTCTAGATATTTATCTTTCTTTTTGCTTTCCTTCACTTTTAACATGTTGTCCGCCAGAACGGCAAATTCTACATTTTGGCAGGTTCTCTTTTTTTGTTGCCTATCAATAGGTTTAGTTGTCTGGGCGAGATTATGTGATCAGTTTGTATCTCAAAATTCCAGAGAAGTTTGTTCGTATCACTTTTTAGGGGGGATCTGGGTTGTGCATATACTATTTGTTCATATGGTCAAATTTAAACTTCTTGCACAATTCCCAGTAAATCAGCTTGCCAACCCAGTCGAGTCGAGTCTTATACTCTTTTTGCACTAATTTACTGCATTCGCTTATTATGAGACTGATTGTTCCGTCTCTATCACCACATAATTTACATCAGCAATTTTGTAGCGTCTTGTCTACTCTTGCTTTGACATAGTCCTAATGGCGTTGTTTTTGCTGCTATCAAAAGAGGTTCAGATTCTCTCTTACTGTCTACCTTGCTTAGCCATGTTCAGACTTTCGCTTATTTGATTTCGCTAGTTTGTCGATTTGAATGTCCATACAGTTGATTTTTCCACTTTTTGTGTATTTTTGGTCTCTTGATGTTTGTGTTGTCTGTGTTGTTTCTGGTCGCTGTAATAAGTCTTCCTCTGTGCTTTTTTATGTTGTCTTCTAGTCATTGTATCGATGCATTGATGTTATTTTCAATGCTGGAAATTCCTCTTCCTCCTTTTGTTGATACTTACAGTCTGTATACGTTATTTTGGGGATGGAAGGCTTTTATGCATCGTCATGAGTTTGATTGTTCTCTGTTTCATTTGTTCAAGTTCTTCTCTCGTTCACTTAAAGAATGGTCCCGAGTATCTTAAGAGGGGACAGCCCAGGTATTTATTTCTTCTACTCCTTTTTCAACTTCTTCGTCATTAGTTTTCAAGCATTTCCCATATCTATATTTGGACATAAGTTCTGATTGTTTATATACACATGGTACATCTGTTTGGAAGAGAAATGACATTCCTAGTCTTAGATTTTTTCTTAAACACTCAGTTATATCAAGATATATCTCTCTGTCTCTCGCTTTGTTTTTGTCTTTCTGTCTGTCTCTCTCTCTATATGTATGAAGTTACGGTATCAAACAAACAAATTATCCGATATGTACACTCGGGAAAGAAAGGATACATGCAGCCTTCTTGAACAGTTTGTTTAATGTTTTGGTAATGATGACAGTTCTCTTATTCCCCCATAAGGTTCTTTCACCTGTCAACAAGTCATTTCTTTTCTTGTTAGTGTTTAACTGATGGATTTTTCAAAAATTCATTTCCCTCGTGAATTTTCAATTTTCTCCAATGTTGTCAATGTTTCAGTCTTTCTATACGCTGCAAAATAAACAAAGATATTATTTAATTGTGAAGGCTATGTCACGTGGTCTCCTACTGAGACGATAGAAATGATTACTACTATGCTCTTGTTTGAATTTACAGTAGCAAGCCATCAAAGAATGACCGTTAAGAAAGAATGTGGGTCACAGTGGAAACCAGATGTTTTTACTTGGTGACCTCACTCGGGTCGCCTGACACGGGAAGGAAGAAGGTAGAAGCCAAGCGAATGGCTGGGACCCTAAAATGGAAGTGGCACCTTCTTCCTGTCAGCGAAAAAAGGAAAAGAGAAGGTTAGTTGTTGGACAGGGTTCGTGGTGGACGGAACCAAAAGCCAAGTACTCCGGGTAAAAGAAGACGAAAAGAATATCTCGGACACGAAGGAGCCATTTCTTCAAGCCAGTATTAAAAATAGCATAAAGTCTATTAGCCCGTAAAAGAGGAAATATTCTCCACAGGAACTCCGTCGAAAAAAAAGATAAGTAACTTTAAGACCGTTTCTCCTTATACCCAATCTTATATACTCTCTCTCTCTCTCTCTCTCTCAATTTGAAAAAAAAACGAAAGAAAAGAAAAGAAGAAAGACATTTATGTTCATGGACTATTCATTCATGATATATTTGACACGTTGAAGGTGTATATCTATGCGTAGAAAAAGAGTGATATATTTTAATGTTCCCACGTGCTCTAAGTTGTTATTTGTGGCGTCTGCTACGAATTTGTTATGTCATATTTCTTTTTCAGCTTCTATTCGCCTTATGATACGCTCGCTTAAAATTGTCCTATTAATTCCTTTAAAATAACACAGGTGAAACCGGAATTGCCGACTATTTTAACTAATATTATTACGTCTAAATCTAGAGGTCCATATCTTCCATTGTTCTAGGGGAGGAAGACTAGTGGCCTTGGTGGGTGTGTGTATAGTGTGGAATTTGGAACCCCTTGCCAGCGGCGGTCAGTCTAGCGATAAATAAATCCCCCACATAATATGCCAGTTCCTATATGCCTGAGGAAAAACTCTGAACGAGGACTTATTCTACGAGAGATCAAGTGCCAGTCTGCCCCGTCTTCACACGCGCGAAAATAACGTCCCGTTTTGTGATTTAAAAAAAATTTTCGCGTCACAGCTAAGATGAACTCAACAGTTGAAAAAGCGATTTAAATGACCGATCATTACCAAAATGTACATAAACAAATGACAATCTTTCTGGAATTCATTGAGATGGACCGATGTGACATAAATGAAAATAATTTTCCCAGTAAACAACAGCGCTTAATTCTATTTAAGGACACACAATATGATCATCTCAACTGAAGTTTTGTCGGACTTGACATTAAATAAAGTGAAACAGAAGATGTAATGAAAGATTGAAGTAATATCACTGCCGCGCAGGTTTCGTCTGTTGCTGTGTTGCCTCGAGATTCTATTCTCGTACTTTTTCGATGATTAAACCCATGACACCCTTTTTATGGGGACTGACCAAGGAGCAGGGGATACATTCAGCGTAAGCCCCACTGACGAGCTGCTTAAATATTCTCATTTCAGAGATAGTGTTTCACCATGGTGAGATTCAGATATTTGTTCTAAACTATTCAGATATATTTAACACTTTTGAAAATCTTCCATGAAATGCATTGGATAAAGAAGAGATGGTTTTGGATTCGGAGTCATTGTAGAAACGGAAATTTTAAGATGACGGTTTAATAAGGTTCATCTAAAATCATTTGGTATCTTTGTAGTTTGTAAGATAACATTAATGACTCACCTTTGTGGCAGCTTTCTTTACAGGCAGCACCTGCACTCACAACAAAAGAGCGAGAGAGATAAAAGATAGGTTGATTTTCTGGCTCCTGTACCACCCCCTGAAGGGGAATGCCGACGAAAAGTCTGCTCTCCGCTTCCTGTGGGGCACCTCAAGTTATTCAGACCTTGTGTTAAATCCCATCATTGAGAAGTTTGGTTTGAATTGTTGAACAATTACATTAGAGAGATTAGGTAAATATATTTATAATTTAGAAACAATTTAAAAGGTTTTTTCCTCAATATGATCATGGAATAGCATCTTAGTCGCAGATAAATTCAAATGGTAAATTTCAGACAGCTTGAAACATTAAACTCATTAAACTTTCAATCAGAATTATAATTCTGGCTTTGTTAATCTTTTGTTTATGTTAAAATTTGAAAAATGGTAGCAGTAAATAGTTCAACTCAGCACGAATTCTGATGCTATCCGATAACATTTTGGATCCGAAATATTTTGGAAGCAATCATCCAAGGTAGTTGCATTTTTCTCAAATTCAATGTGTTACAAAAAACAAAATCCAAGGCATGGGCTTTTTTTTCAATAGTAAATAACATGCTATAAATTGAAAATTACAAAAATGTTTTTTTTTTTATTTCTCTTTATTATGTTTCCTTCTTTTTTTTTTCTTTGTTCGCTTTTCTCTTTTCACTTTCTCTTTTTTCCGAAAATTTCTTTCTCTCTTTCCATTTCTTCTTTCTTACTTTTTTCTTTTTCTCTTTCCCTTCTCTCCTTCCTCTTTTCACTTTAGTTCTTTTTTCTCTCTTTCCTTCCGCTTTTTTATTTTTGTCTTTTTCCAATTAATCTGTCTCTCATTTCAATTCTTTATTCTCTCCTTCCTCCTTTTTTACTTTTTAAGAATTTCCTTCCTTTCTTCCTTTCTTATTTTCTTATTTTTTCTTTCTCCCTATCACTTTTATCTTTCCTTTTTATACTGCTTTTTCTTCTCTTTATCGACTTTTTGAAATCTTTTTTTGTCTCTTTTCAATTTTCCTTTTCTTTCCTTGTCCCTTCT
Organism: Sepioteuthis lessoniana; assembly: GCA_963585895.1. NCBI lineage: Eukaryota > Metazoa > Mollusca > Cephalopoda > Myopsida > Loliginidae > Sepioteuthis > Sepioteuthis lessoniana. The sequence continues at coordinate 116,021,687 of OY757917.1, read as the reverse complement.
TTTTATTTCTCTCCTTGTCCCCACTTTTTCTTCCTCTTTACTCTTTCCTTCTTATTTCTCTTTTTGGCTTTTTTTTTTCTTATGCGTCGTCAGTGTTTCAGCTCTATGCCTTTATCGTCATCTGTTTGTAACAAAAGCTTAATGCTCTCACTGGAGCGAACAACTTAGGCATTCAACATCATCTTAGGCCGCTTGTTCATGACAACAATCGACACTTTCCCTGGAAGCAAAGGTCAGTTTTCCCTTTACCTGCTAAATGCAACGCCTCAACTTTTACTACTCTAAATAACTACACCGTAAATGTCAAATCTTTCGACATTTTCACTGGCCAAGACCGTCTCTTTGCAAAGTTAGAATAATTTTCATCTTGCTTCTTGGACTGAAGAAAATTGAATTGTTCCGTGATGATCGTAAAAAAATATACAAAATAATTAGATCTTTTTCTTTTTACGTGACCGGAGGGTAAATTATTCATATCTAAACAACCGAATTTGAAATGATTCTCAAAATTCGCATACGCTTTCATTTCCAAATGATATACGGATTGATTGGTTTTAATGGCATATAAACTCCCATTGGATAGTTTTTTTTTTGAGTGATTGATTTTAACGGCAAGAGAATCCGTCTTGAATTATTTTATGGTTAGAGGTTAGGGAATCACGCAGATTGAAAGTTTTTATTGACATTTTTGTTCTGTTGTTTCTTAAGAGTTCTTTTTGCACACAGTAATATCGTACAAAGTATTCATATCTAATACACATAATTTGCTCACAGTTGTATGGTTTCAATTATTCCCATCTGATATGAATGATTGTTAAACATATCTATTTGATGTATAGTATGACCCAAACAGGTTCTACCAATCCGGGTCAGAGCGAAACATGTCCAGTCGGTTGAGGCTGTAGAATACATCGACTGTATCTCTGCAGAGGGGTAAGACCCTACTAATAAGTGTCCCAGATGTGACTCTAAACATTCTGATGGTGAAGTTCCAGTAATGCTGGAATTCAGCGTACTCCTTCATTGCTATCGCTCCCAGGTCCACTCTGACCCGGAGTGGTAGCACCTAAATTGCATACTTATTCTATCTGTATTGTTTGAAATAGATCTATTTAATATGTAAACTGCATACTTACGGTAAACTGAATTGTTTGAAATGGAACTATTTTTTGGCATTGAAACTGCACTTACGCTAAACTGAATTATTTGAAATAGAACTGTTTTGACATTTAACTGTATGTAAACAAAAACTACAATTATACTAAGTTGAATAGTTTGAATTAAAACTGTTTTACAAAATTGAATAACTTGAAATAGAAATGTTTTGGGCAATTAAACTGAATTGTTTGAAAGAGAACTGTTAATTTGTATAAAATAGATTTGGCATTAAATAACCTACAATGGTTGATATGCCATAAAACACAAAAAAACAAACAAACAAGCAAACAAACAAACAAACAAACAAACAAACAAACAAAGCAAAACTGAGATAAATGTCATTGACAGTGTACTTCCAAATAGCAGGCTGAAATTCGTCACTTAATTTTGATGATAAAAGAAATGGACAGTCACATTACAGTTTGATTCTCATATTTATTAATAATTCAAAATGGTCATCCAAAAGTTTTCGAAAGCGTCAGTCCAAAGGAAGAAAAAATTCTTGTATATTCTAAAGTTCACATAGAAGCTTTTAAAAAAGTTTCTAAAATGTGAGACAACCCAAAATATGCCAGTACTGTACACCTCCAGTAATCAAACTGCAAAAACTCAAAGTTCAGACTTTCTCATCATTGGCAGTGAATTAATTCGTACTAAACAAGAAATCTTGTATGACTACAAGAAAAATAAAAAACAAAACAAAACAAAATAAAAAAAAACAATAAATAATTTCAACAATTTTTCCTATATTTTCTGCCTTTCTTAAGTTTCTCTCTTGCGAAAAAGAAAACATTCCAAATTCTGTGAAACCTTCAAAAACACACCCATTCTGTAATTCTCTAGCAATTCAACAACAACTCATGAAAATGCAAACTTTCTAATCCCTTCCTTCATTTTAAAATGACTTCTAACCCCACGTGTCTAACCACTCTTACAGTTTTCCAATTGGTGAGTTATGGTGGCAGATTATATTACACAACACCTGTGCTAAAACTTGATGCAGTGCAAGTCAATAGATACATAATGACATAAGCAAATTGAACCATAAATATCTTAATACCAACCAAAATTATATCATCTATCATTTTCTCAATTTATTTGTTTAGTGGCATATCAACTCCTTATGAGTTATTTGTTGCTGACATTTTATCAATTTTTAAATGCTTGATTACAACCATTGTAATATTAATGTAGTATTATTATAATAATATAATATATTGTTCAGATAAAGTTTCGTGACAAACCTAGGTCACACCTTTTTTGGCGGAGATCCTTATTCTTGTTGTGGGGGATACAGTCTGAGCATTCTTAGCTCCATCGATATTACTATAACACTGAGATATATAGATATTGATGTACCTTTTGAGAATCTTCAACCAGATTACGATTCTCTCAGTTTTCTTCTTCTTATTAATATTTTTTCACCTTAATAGATAATCGCGTAATCTATTATGACTGGTGTCATTAAGAAGAAAAATAATCTTATATATTATATGATCATCGAATTCAACAGTCTCCCTATCCTACCCGCTTCTCTCTCTCTCTCTCTCTCTCTATATATATATATATATATATATATATATATATTTACATATATATATATATATATATACGTATATACCAGAGTGGTACAACAAAGACTTTAGACCCTCGTTGTGACCTAGCAGTGGTAACTACTTGACGAACGCGAAACTCTTAAACATTCACCAAGGTTTATTTACTCTTAGGTAGCAGGCAGAAAGAAAATAAGTATCGAAACGAGACAACCGCGTCTTCTAGGTAATTATAAGCAACTTATCCGCGTGAGAAAAAAAATGAGCAAACACTAATCTTGAATTTTTTCTTCGCTCTAACATGCGTATCCACTGGATCGCGTGACCTAACACCCTCTTTTGAACGTACCTCCGACAAATTAGGGTTTGTAAACTTTCGTTCCTTACAAATTCATGGCTCGTGTTCTACAGACTTCTTCTTCTAATCACTTCTCGCCGTCAACTCTCGAAAGGATACACGTTGTCCCCTCACTGTCGTGTCAGAAGTTGAAACATCAACTTCCGCTTTTGCATGCACGCGAGTCTTCGAACCTCCAATTTCATTTAGTCATTTTCAGCCTTGTTATTCAGAGACTACTGTCTGCTTTATTTATTTATTTATCTGTTTATATATTCATTTAATTTCCTCTGAGCTTTTTAAATTACGTTACACACACACACACACACACACACACACACACACACACACACACACACACACACACACACACGCAATATATGTATATATATATATATATATATATATATATATATATATAGAATCTGTGGATTATTGAATAACAAATTTCTTACCTACAAATTTAATCAATTTTATTTCTTAAGATTGAATAAAATGTCAGTGTTTTTCTAGTAAGAAAAGTTAAATATCGTTTGAGCGTAAATAATCCCCAATATTTTACATTATAAGAAAGAAAATTCATGTATTCGAAGAAGCAGTTTGTATTATTTAAAATCTAAGAAATATATTTTGTGTGTATAGAAATCTTTGCGTGAGTAAGTCCCTAGGGAATGCGAAAAGTGTGTTTATACACGGATATGTAAGTTAATGCAGCTGAAAAATCAAGGGTAGGCAAATGAATAGTACCATGACTGAATAAACAAGAGATTTTTGTTCTAAAAATAATGAAATGATATGGAAACTAAATACATCTTGAAGAAACAGAATGTTAAATTTTCCCTTGAGAGAAATAAAGACGAATGTTTTGATTATACATAGGAATGAATGTATAATCTACAAAAGATTTATCAATTTCATCTCTTTATTGATAAAAAGGATATTGGCTCAAAGTTAGATAAAAAATGGATAGATTTATTTATGATTCTAATTGTTAAAAAATGTATTTTTAACAATCAATGAGGAAGAATCTATTAAATTTTATTTTGAATCTTGATACCTCAAAATTTGCCTGGCAATTCAGAATTTATAGTCAGGAAATCTCAAAGAAATAAAGAAAATATAAAAAAAAGAACGCATCACAAGTGAAGGTCACGATTGGTCAATAAATACGAAAATACAGACACAAAAATTATACCTTGAGCCTATTTTCGAATGAAATTAACAGATTTTTTTAGAATGGAAATCAGTTGATTTTCCATATATATATATATATATATATATATATATATATATACATGTGTGTGTGTCAGAAGTTGACATAACAAACAATCTACCAGATCTATATATATAACAAAATGTCACCAGCTCATAACAAGCAGAATTGGCACAAATTAAACACAGGTCAGGTCCGCAGCCAATCATTTAAGATAGTATTTCAAGATTTTCAAAATCTTAACAGCCTGTTTAAGATAGCCTCACTCTCTTTGAAATAATATGTTTACGGTTCATCGGTGTCTTCTCTACAATAAAAAGTTCAACATCCTTCTCTTATCTTACAAGTAACAGGCGTGGTTATAAGTATTTGGTTTGGTTTATTTGTTGAAAGGCATATATATTCATAATGGGTTATAATTCAAGTGTAAATAGAAACATAACTATTGATATTTTCAACTTTTAATTGCAATCATTTTTATTTCGCTCTTCTTGATTTGAATGTAATAATCAATTCTTTGCAAAGTTGCAGTATCAAGTATTCCTACATCCAAATAATTTCCGAAGAGATTTATTTGATTTATAAACTTGACCCTAACAGACACTACAACCACTTTAGTTCAGTGTAAAACTGGGAATAATAGCAATGAAGGAGTCTTCCACATTGACCAGATATCCAAAACTGAAGCCTTACCACTAATAGTTTATGCGCAACCTAAAATCCGTCCTTGAAAATGAAAAGCACAAAATTCTTTTGGACTTTGAGATACAAACGGATCATTTAATCACGGCGTGACGACCAGACCTAGTGATAGCCCACAAAAAATGAGAAACTGCCGAATAGTGGACTCTGTATTTCCAGTAGACCATAGGGTAAAACTGAAGGAAAGCAAAACGAGTACCAAGAACTTGCTAGGGAACGGAAAAAAAACCCAATGGAACATGAAAGTGACGATGATACGAATTGTATCTGATACGCTCGGTATAGTCACCAAAGGATTGGTACATGGACTGGAGGCCATCCAAACTACAGCATTGTTGAAATCAGCAAGAATGCTAAGAAGAGTCCTTGAGACTTGAGGAGACTCGCTGTCACTCAAACTCCATCAGCTAACGTCGGTTTGAAATACTCACAAATGAGTAAATTAGTAATAATAATAATAATAATAATAATTGTTTGTTTGGGATTTTAGGCATATCAACCTTTGTAGGTTATATAATGCCAAATCCATTTTTATAGAAATGAACAGTTCTATTTCAAACAATTCAGTTTAGCATAAGTTCACAGTTTGATTGTTACTCAAACTCCAGTAAAAAAAATCCACTACAAAGACCTTTTTTGAAAAAATTATAACAAAGTAAATAATAATAATAATAATAATAATAATAATAATAATAATAATAATCGGAGCTTGCAAGCAAAGTAAAAAAGGTGTAGAACATGAAGGTGACAGTTATACCAACAATAGTTGGTTCTCTTGTAACGGTCACAAAAAACTTGTAAATTAGCCTGGAAGAATTGAAAATCAGAGAAAGAATTGAGACCATTTAAACTATAGCATTGTTAAGATTGGTTAGAATACCCAGAAGAATCCTGAAGACCTAAAGAAACTAGCTGTTACTCAGACTCATTTGAAAGACTAACAATTAAAATGAGTGTGAAAAACTCCCAAGCTGGTTATATGATGATAGAGAAGATGATCCAATGGGAATCCAATTAAAATTTAACCATGTTACCAAATGGTTCATGTACAAACCAGAATCCGTCCTGGTAAATGAGACGCATACAATTCTTAGGGATATTTTTGTTACAAAAAGATCATCGAATCCCTACAAGAAAGTCTGACATTGAGATAACAAAAAATAAAGGAGAACTTACTGTGGGTTGGACCGTAACGTTCAAGTGGACCAATGAATAAAAACATAAGAAAGCGAAAAGAGTGATAAGTACTTTGATCTTGCCAGAGAACAAAGAAAGCTGTGGAAAATGAGGATGGCGGTGATACCAATTGGAATTGGTGCTTGGAACAGTTCCCAAAGCTCAGTAAAGAGTTGGAAATCGGAGGACGAATTCAGATGATACAACGTTATTGAGATCGGCTAGAACACTGAGAAGAATGCTAGAAACCTGAGGAGATCTGCTGTCACTCAGGCTCCACTGAAAGGCCTCCAGCGAATACCGATGTGGAAAATTTGCAAGGATATAATAAAGATAATAATTTGGGAATAATCTCCATAAGATTTATTAAGTGACTTAGAAATTAGAGGACAAATAGATACTATCTAGACAACAGCATTATTAAGATAAGCCAGAATATCGTGAAGAGTCCTGGAGACTTGAGGAGACTTTTTGTCACTCAGACTCCAGTGAGAAATCATCATCCAATGTTGGTGAGAAAACTCTTAACAGAATAACATTTCTCAACTGCAATGTTGAATGGCTGCTTACTAATCTAAGATTAATCCATTGAAAACAGATGCTTGAAATTAATAATCTGAATATATACAAAAGGATCTTCCAATCTGCCTCACTTTCATTTCTTTGTTGTAGAGCTTTAATATCTTTCTCAATATAGACTCCAAAAACCCAGATTGTATGTAAAAGTACAGCTAAAAAATAAACCACCTATTCTATGTGGACGATTAAAGTTAAATGCAAAAAATGATGATTTTGGTCAAATTTTGAAGATTTAGTGACAATATAAAGAAGTAATTTCCTGGCAGAAAACGTGTTCAAATTACTTTTAGGAGAGACTCGCAAGAAAAGTCTAAAACATCTTTCTAGATACAAACAGGGACATTACTGAATTAGGGCATAATCAAACCTATAGATATTTACGAATTAATGAGTTGGAGGACGAATCGAGACCGTCCAAACTATAACATTGAGATCAGCCAAAATATAGAGAAGAGTTCAGGATATCAGAGGATACTTGCTACTCTCAAACTCCACTGAAAGACCAACAGCAAACGCTGGTGTGAAAAACTTGCGAGAATAATAATAATAATAATAATAATAATAATAATAATAATAATAATAATAATAATAATAATAATAACGACACGAGGGTCAGCTGAACAGAAATAACCAGAAAACAAAAATGGGAAGAAAAACATATCACACGAGAAAAAGTGGACGTGGCTAAGAAATGGAAACCTTAAGAGGAAAAACTCTCTTCTAATAGCAGCATAACACAACGCCATAAGGCCCCAAAATATAAAAACAAGAATAGCTAAGAAGCAACAAAACAGCAGATGTAGGTTATGTAGTGATAGAGACGAAACTATCAATCACGTAATAAGCGAATGCAGCAAATTAGCACAGAAAGAATATAACTAGACACGACTAAGTGGACAAGGTGATCCACTGGGAACTGTGCTAGAAATTAAGACTAGATCATATGAACAAATGGTATATACACAACACATAATCTGTCCTGGAGAATAAGATGCACAAACTCCTCTGGGATTTTGTGATATAAACAGATCATCTAATCTTGGCCAGACGACAAGACCTTGTAATAATCAACAAAAAAAAAGAGAACTTTCTGAATTGTGGACATTGCTGTCCCGGCTGACTACAGAGTAAAAAAAGAAGGATAAGTGCCACGACCTTGCAAGGTAATTAAAAAAAAATGTGGAACATAAAAGTGACGGTAATACCAATTTTAATTGGTGCTCTTGGTACAGTAACCAAAGGATTGGTAAAAGGACTAGAGGTCTTGGAAATAAACAGACGAGAGGAGACAATCTAAACTACAGCATTGTTGAGATCGGTCAGAATACTAAGAAGAGTTCTAGAGACTTGAGGAGACTTGTTTTCACTTAGAATCCAGCGAAAGACCTAAAGCTAACTTTGATGTGAAAAACTCTCAAGGAGTAAAATAATGATTATAAAGTCTTGCAACAATTGTGAATGTATGAAATCATGAAAGTATTTCAATTATAGAATCCATAATACAACGGATACTTAGGCTCATTCAAAATCGTGCCATATTCGAGAAGACACATCTACTCACACATAATAATTTAATAAACTAAAACTAAAAAGTTAATATCATTCTAAATACAAAGAATTATGATTTCATTCTTTCTAGCGGAACATTTCGCAATCAAACTAAATTTTAATCGTTGCTATTTTTTTTTGCATTGAAACTCTGTAATCAAAAATACACAGCAGCCTCAAAATTATAACATTCTTCATGCACAAAAGTCATTCAAATAATACGAAGAATTTTGCCTAAAGAGTTATCAAAAGGAAGCACTGTTTACATCTTTTTCAAGGAAATTAATAGAGATGATTCCTTTTATGTGTCAGAAAATTGTCAGCAAGCCTGTTTTTTTACTAATCTCAGCATCAAAACCCTTTTCTTTATTGGAGAGTCGGTATGTTTCCACACAATGTACCGTCTTTTCCACTCAGAATCGTAGCAGCAAACCCATGTTTAGTTAATTTGTGAAGATTATTTTTACTAAAACATGCGTCTCCGTACATACCACAAATTCCCCTCTAAAAATGGTTTTCACTTCTCTGGCAGCAAATATGTAATGACAGAACTCTGTTCAAACCTGATGCATTCTAATTAGCAGTCATTCGGAATAGTCTCAAATAATTTAGGAGATTAAACTAATTTTGGTTATAAACCATTTCTAAACATTGAAGGTTTGAGGATTATGAGAAAAGCCATGATTTTTCAAAAAAGTTCCCCTTATTCATTGAGTGATTCTGTAATATTTAGTAAATGTGATTTTTACAGCATAAATTTTGGAGATTTATTTGTTTTTTGTTTCACTCAAGTAGATTTCGACAAGAAATTGTTCCTATATATATATATATATATATATATATATATATATATACTTTTATTGTATAAAGGTCAGTAAGAAATAATAAAATCCCAAAATCTTTGGTGTAGAATAAAATGAACATTTTATTAAAAATGTGAGAAATGTAATTATGGCCAATACAAGTACATACATAGAAAACACACATACAACTCTCCTCCCACGTCGAAGAACTTGGAAAAAGCTGATTCTATCCCCTGCAGATGGTAGGAACTGTATCAACCACCGAAAAGAGTGTCTTGTGCATGACATTAAACTGTGTCCAGTGGTGGGACACCAGTTCTGGAGTTATGGATAATGTAAAGAACCCCTTAATTGTCATTACCCCAGATCCACTCTGATTCAAATTGATAGTATGTGTTGGGGTGAAATGTATAAGTCGAAGAGATATTTTGAAAGTTATTAGTACTAAATAGGAATACTTGCAACCATATAACTGTGTATTTTGTTTGATTGGAATACTTGATACCATCTAAATATTTGCAAACAAATTATTATTATTATTATTATTATTGACAAAATAAGATTAAAAATGAGTTTTTGAATTTGAAAATATTGATAGTTATGATTATAACCAAGTATTAACAAATTAATCAAATTTTGGCTTTAGATACCTCATAAAATGTTGAAGAACCATTAAAATCATGCACAAGGAAATGGAAAAATATGAACACCCACATATACACTCAGATTTACGGTGTAATCACTTGCCCTTTAGTAAAAAAAAAAACATCCACAAAATAGAACAGAGCCATAAACTGGCACAAAATCAAGTTCACACACTCACCTACCCACACATACGCATGCGTACAAACGCATCCAAACAATAATAAACACATTTACATAAAAACATGCATTCATGCACTGATGCGTGCACTCAAGTAGGACGGGATGAGTGCATATAACACCCTTATTACATATTCTTTAGGTCAGATTAAAGATATTTCCGATGTTTTGAAAGAATAACCACTTAAACTTTGTTTTTGAGTCGGAAGCTCATTTTTTTCCAGCAGGATAAGGCAACGACCATCTCAGCAGAAATAAACGGATCTGTTGCTGTTTCATTGATATTTAATCATGTTGGAATAAATAGAGATTGTTTGAGTGTCAAATGATTAATCGGATTTTGTTTGCGTCACATTATTAGCAGTTTGTCCTTTGTGTCTCTTTCGTATAATTTACTACACTTTGATGAAGTTTCAAAAGACGTTGAAAGTCAGTGGATAAAAAGAAACGGGTACCATTATATTCATTGGTATGATAACAATAGAGACATACTTTATATACAAGTGTCGACTTATAAAATCCACAGCAATATGGATATTCAATCATCCACCTATATATCTTGATATCTTTTCGGACATAAAACTAAAACAGATATACAGGAGGCGATTTTAAAGTAACGGTTATCGGTGCCGTAAATAGAATCGGGGTGCTGAGTTCAAATTCTGGATGGGTCAGCAGTTTGCTTCGC
>OY757917.1:115903608-116006108 GCA_963585895.1 Sepioteuthis lessoniana | reverse complement strand
TTGTTTTGTTTTACGGCTTGTCAACGCGTTTTGGGTTAATTAATACTGGTCTTTCTTTTTCTTTATCTTTTGCAAGCAGTTATACAATTCCAAATTTCAAGCAATTTTAGAGTTTCTAGTAACTAATAGTGAAAATCCTGAATAAACGATAACAGCTTCAACTAACTATTCAAAAATGCAATTTACAGTAACATGATTCTAAATAGTCTCATGTTATTTTGATAACACTGGCTATCGTCAAAAAGGTTTTTCCAAAAGCCGAAGGTTAATCAAATGAAATATTATAAAATGAATTCAAAAATACCATTCGTTGTGATTTGGTAATAATGGTCTGGAGGCAAAAGAAAAGATGGCATTACGAACAGCTATTTCTGCATGATAAATCTAAAAGGAATAAATCGCAAGAACAACACCATGTCCAATACCCTGATGTTCCTTCTGCCATAAGACCAATTAATCATGGCTCAGACCCTCCTGTTCCTGAGCCAGATGGTAACATTGAATATAGCTCTGATTCCGATTATAGTAACATGACTGTTATAGCTGCTTTTGACGCATACAAGACTGATGAGGATGATTAGCCAGTACCTTTCACACGAGCAGAACTCAACAACCTGACTTAAGACCTGAACCTTTCAAATGTGTCATCGTAGCTGCTGTATTCACGTCTCTAAGAGAAACATCTGTTGGTACCAGAAATCATGTTCTACTGGTATCGAGACCGTGATAGAGAATTAAGAGGCTTTTTCACGTTGTAGGATTAATTATCATTGGTTTATCGCAACAACTTTGCCGGATTGATCAAATCATTGTGTTTACAGTGTAATGGAACGGAATGAAGATTTTTTATTGACTCATCCTGCAGAAGTCTCAAAGCAGTTCTTCTACATAATGGCACTGGGTTTTTTTCATCTATCCCTACGGGGCATTCTGTACAAATGAACGAAACTCACAACAGCATGGATCATTTGCTGTCTTCTGTTAACTACCAGGAGCACAAACGGTTGATCTGTGGAGATCTTAAGATGGTTGGAATAGTCCTAAGGCTCCAAGGTGGGTACACAATGTATCCTTGTTTTCTGTGTCTCAGGAGATACGACAAAAACTGTGTCACACGAGAGTGGTCATTAAAACAAGGTTTCAAATCTGGCTCACTTAACGTTCAGTCTCCCCCTTTCGATGAATCGAACAAAATACTGCTCCAAAACTTACATATCAAGTTAGGAGTTATAAAGAACTTTGAGAAGGCAAAGGATAAAGAAGGCAGCGGGTTTGCTTTCCTCCGGAAGTTTCCAAGGATAAGCATAGAAAAACTGCTTAGATTAGACATAACAATAACCAATCGACGCATTGTGAAGACATTCATTGATATAAACGTGAAGTTATCAATAAAAAGAATGACTGTCTCTATTAAGCATGCAGGTGGGAATATGATTTCGATGTATTTCTTTGCAAAATAAGAGTTTATGGCATAACGAAAAATGAAGATTATTGTGAAATACTGGATGTCAACGTAAATTTTCTCATATTTCTCTAACTAGAGCGTGGTTAGACATTTCGTATGTCATTTATCTGAAACATCTAAAATAGTTCAAGATATTTCAAAATACGATCATTAATGTTTTACCTCCTGAAACTTAAAAAGAAATTAAATGAATCTTTAAAAAGTCGATAGTGTAAGAAAACTACCACAACTTGAAAATTACAAATAGGAAAAGTGGCAAAAGATCCCGGACATCTTTGTTCTAATTTAGTAATTGTTTTCTGTTGTGGACAAAGATTGCTGTTACATCGCAAGTGGGTTTTTCTGGTGCCTGCTCTCGGATAGAACTCAAAAGGCATTGATCGTCATTTTTGTCCTTGTCTCGAAAAGAAGTAGACAAACACGTTATAGCCTTTATGTATTCTTACTTTTATTGAAATGTTAAAATGATCAGGACGATTTTGATTATGGGTTTTTGAAATTCAATGATCATCAGAAAAAAGAATAGAAATCGTTTTGTCATTCTTTTATCTAGTCAAATATTCTGGTAATTATTTAAAAAAAAACGTGTCAATATTTTCAGTTATAACTGTAAGACACTGGAAATATTTTAAGACGTTTTTAAATTTTTAATAAAAATGTAGTCAAATACAGTTTTTTTGTTTTGTTTTGCCAGGGGAGTAAATCACTTTACCTTTCCAATCTGTATTTTTTATGATTTTATCATTTCTTCCTAAACATTTGTTTCAGATGTATGTTTTTTCCCCATTTTTACTTTTTCTAATAATTCTTCGTGATTATCAATATGGCGTGCAGACAGCAAGTATTCCCTTGACGCTTCTTGTCATTCGTTCCTATCCGTCATCGCTCAGGGCAGTTCTTCTTGACGGCACCTAGTGCTCGCTCAGAATTATTAAATTTATGTTCTTACTGGTTGACAAACACTGGTGGGTCGATGTTCAGGAGTTCATCGGACAACGTCACTTAATATTTAGTTTTTACTTCACCAGTAGAGCACAGCATATCTTGTTCATTTGACTTGAATTGTCAATGGGATTGGAAACAAGTGGTTATATAGCTACTGTTTTTAGAGAGGTACTTCCTAGATTTGTTACAAACAGCTAATAGCAACCTCGTGTAGTTCCAATCAAATCTTTTCCCCCGACATCAAGTTAAAGTGCAAGTAGTACTGACACGACAACGGCTTGGAAGAATTTACGTTTTATTTAATCAGATGGAATATCCATATGGTTTATAAACTGCCAATTGCGAAACATGCTTTACCGATGCATTTGCTGAGATCGTTATCAGTTGATGAGATAATACTACTACCGAGGTATATAAATTGGTTTACAAATTTCAGTGGTTTGACATTTAATAAAGAAACAATACCATCTTGATTAAAACACGTGGACTCTATTTTATCTGAATCATATCATATTTACCAACCCCTCCGCTCGGGCAGGATATGACACAAGGTCAATTTTTAAGCGGAGTTTAACAGGTTTGAATTCAGAGTTTTCCTTCTCCTAGACTAGTTGCCTCACCAAGGCTGAAGAACCTAGTCTTCCCTACTATTTACCCATAGCTGGAGGGAGAATATTTGGATTCATACCTTTCCAAGGGTATTAGTGCTATGTGAAATGCAATCAGTCAGGTCCAGGATTTGAACTCGAGTCACCGTGTCCATATCCTGCGACGATAACCATTACACCACGGGCACCCCCTCTATTTTATCTGAATAGACGTTGTTTGATGCTTCTTACTTACGGTTCGAGACTATGTAACAGAGATTCAGTTTAAGCATATGTATTTGTAAGAAGTGCTTGATCATCTGCGTAGTCTTCGTCTGTAATATTTTCTGCTGGATATCGTCTGCTTTTAGCCCCTTTTTTTATTGTGATAGCATTTTCTTAGTAAATTTTTCTTTTTGTCATTCAGAAACATTCTTCATAGTCTACTTTTAAGAATTCTATATCGTCTCCCTACTTTGTTAAACCTTTAAAATTATTTTCCGAAAACTTTGTTATTTTGTAGTATTTAATATTTCCTAAATTTATCACAAAATCGGGTCTTCATGATACTTGAAATAAATTTTGATACTTTCTCTTGTTTACATAAATATCTTATGTGTTGCACGAGTCTTCCAACTGCTTTTGGATCTTATTGACTGACTGATTTATTTTAACGGTGTTAACTCGTCCCGGGTTATGTTATGCCTTGCGGTTAGGGATTCGCATTCGGTATACATTTATATTAAATTTCTTGTATATTTGCTTGTAAGAGTTTTTACTCACAATTATATATTAATAAGTATTTCTATCTTATATGAATAATTTGCACACTGATGTATGGTTTCGAGTATTTTTATACTAATGATTATTTAGTTTCCATTAATTATCTCTATTTAATAATAAACATTTGTTTGTACACAGTAATATGGTTTCAATTAATTAATAATAACCCTTAGAAAACAATTTTTGAAACAAGTTGCTATTCTTAATACAAATAATTTACAGTTTTATGATATCAAATAATTTAGTTATATGGTATTCACTGCTACTATCACTACAGGTCTGAGGTGACTTCGGAGTAAAGCAATGAATATGTATTCAACACTCCACAGATCCTCAGAATTCGAGTCTCACCATCAGATATCACTTAGTGTTATACCCAGTACATACCTTTTTGGGGTGGGAGTCTTACCCGTCTACAGTCAGTGTATTAAAAAGTCCCGCCAACTGAGTGCTTCTGAATCTTGTTATTTCATCTTTTTATCATCTTTTCTCGAAACGATTTATGTATCAGTATAAATTAAATGATTCTATTCGCAGTTGTCGTCTACTTTGAATAAGTTTATCTCTTTTTTTGTTTTTTTGTTGTTGTTTTTACTTCTTTTTTTATCCATATCACTTACAAATTGAAGTATCGGGTTATCTGGACATTATTTTCGCCTTTTTTTGTTGCGGTTAAAATTTCAGACACAATTTCATCATTTTTTTCTGTTCCTTCTTAAATAATTTCTGTTAAAAGATTTACTTTGTGATTTTTGTTTATTATCTGTTGACTTTCTTATTTGTGTCCATAAATACTATGTTGTCGAATAGGGGTAGGTGTCGGGAATGCTTGAAGGTTGCCGAAGAAAGGTTAAGGAAACGCAAAGGTAAATCACTTGATCTCGATGACAAAAACAACGAGAAGCATGAAATAAAAAAAAAAACACTCATGTTTATGTGGGATGTTACTTTTTGAAACGGCTTCATAAACACGAATATGATCAGTGTTTTTATTCCTTTGGTGAAAGGAGAACTTATTGTTTTACAAAATATCGCATATTTCCGACTTTTCTAAATATAACTTTCTTTTAAGCCACACATGACAATCCAAAGCCAACTGTAAGGACTCATTCAAATACAACTGGTATCATTTCTAATTCTAGTTCCCGTAAAAATAATGGGATTGTTATGGATGGATGCACTTTTCAACCCTGTTTACTATCAGAGTATCACATTCTAGAAAATATACATATGATCAAAGTGTAGTATTTGTGTGTTCCCAGAATAATATCAAGCACCCGCATATATTGATATGTACGAGTATATATATATATATATATATACATATTGGATTGAATCACAAATACAATTTATTCATGAATAATTTAACAACGAATTAATTTCAATGAATAACATATCTGTCATTATTTTTAACCACCTCTTGCCTTTTATCAAGTAATTTGATGATTCATTTCAAGTAAACTTCGGTTGATATCCACCTCAAAAGTTTTCTACGAACGTTTTTTCGAGATCTTGTAAAAAATCTTTGGTCATTTGTTAAAGAAAGAAAAAGAAAAAATCCCTTAGTACAAAGTCTGGTGAATATTATGGATGGGGTAGAACAGTCTTAATACAGTATATTTTCTGGGTGACTCTTACTGAATATGCTCTTGCATTGGCGTAGAAAAGTCGAAATATTCTCCTATTAGCGTTTTCTTAGAATATGATTATGCAGATGTTGTCGTTGTTCATATGATAAGATTGCATTGCGGTTATCCCGCCCACCCACAAAAAACAACAACAACAACAACAAAGAATGTATAATACCACGATGAACCCCCATACACACAACATAACACTTCTTCCATGAGCCATACCAATGGGGCAGGATGCAATGATTCATCTTTACCATTCTACGTCAATTTGCGTTGAAAGTTGTGATAAAAAAACATCTTTCGTCACCTGTATTCTTTAGAAACGGGTCATTTCTCTGCCTTAAAAGAAGATTTGTCACAATGGATATGCAATCTTCCTTATTCTTCTCCTAAAGGAAGCAAAACTCCAGTTTGCTTGCTTTTCCCATGTTTTTTTCCTAGTGGGGTCTGAATTGGTGAGGTCAAGTGCTCATTTTCGAATACTTATGTGTCGATTTCATTCCATTGAAATCTTTTGAAGCATCTTGATCGACGTCTGATGAGCAACCTGATCTGGTTTGGTTTGGTTTGATTGGGTTGGATTTTATGCCATATCAACCATTGATAGGTTATTGAATGACAAATCCTGTTTCTACATATAAATTAGATATATATGATTTGTAAACACATTTTGTTGATAACGTTTTTAAGCAAGCCCAAGCTAATTTTTTGCACTGTTTAATTTTTTCAAGTATTGCTATGTGACATTAACACTTTAACAACAGTCATTTTTACACATTTAAATTTATATAAATGCATAGTGTGTAATTGAATGGTTTGTATATATTTTCATTTTTAAAAGAGTTAGAAGCATTTTGTTTAGGCACTAGGATTGCTATAGTTTTAACAATTATTGCTATCTAACACTATTCATCATATTCAATATTAATCATTTAATCCAAAAAGACCCCATCAAAAGAACTTCCCCTACCAACTATAGACCTATAATGTGCCTACCGATGATGTGGAAAAAACTAACGTGACAAATTAGGGAGAATATTTACTATTCATTGATAAGTTGCGCAATCTTCCCCGACGAACAGAAAGGATGCCACAAGATAACCAGAGGCACAGAGGAACTACTATATTTAGATCAACACATCCGCCACGAAAGTAAAACGAGACAGAAAAATCTAGCTAAGGCCTGGATTGACCACAAAAAGGTCTGCAATATGTTCCCCCAAAGCTGGAAACTACACTGTCTCAAAATGTACAAAATACCCGACCAAGTCGTACAGTTTACCGAGAAGACCATGCAAACCTGGAAAGTGGAAATGACAGTAGGAGGAAAAAGCTTAGCAGATGTAAATATTTCAAGAGGCATATTCCAGGGAGATGCACTATCACTGTTATTATTTGTAATTGCCATTATGCCACTTTACCATATCCTTAGGAAATGTACAGTCGGATAGAAACTCAGTAGGTCGCAAGAAAACATCAGCTACTTGATGTACATGGACGACATCAAACTGTTTGCCAAAAACGAAAGAGAACTGGAAATCCTTACACAAACTGTGAGAATACACAGTTAAGATATTGGAATGGAATTTGGAATAGAAAAATGCGCCATGCAAATAATGAAAAGTGCCAAATGACACATGACGGAAGGAGTCAAACCACCAAATCAAGTCGTAATCAGAACGCTCGGAGAAAAGGAAACCTACAAATACTTGGGCATATTGGAAGCTGACACCATCACAAAAGTGGAAATGAAAGAAAGAATTTAAAAAGTGCATCTCAAAGGAACCTAAAATTACTCAAGACAAAACTCTATGGCAGGAACCTTGTCAAAGGGATAAGAAACCTGGGCATTGTCCCTCGTAAGATATTCGAAACTATTCATGAAGTAGACCAGAGAACTTACACAAATGGACCAGAGAACAAAAAAAAAACTAATAACCATGTATAAGGCCTTGCATCCCAGAAATGGCGTTGAAAGACTATATGCGTCAAGAAAAGCGGGAGGAAGAGGATTTGCCAGCATTAAAGACTGCGTTAACACATCGATACAACGACTCGAAGACTGTATAGAAAATCCCAGAGGAAGACTGATTTCAGCCACTAGAAACAATATTAACGACACGAGGATCAGCAGAACGACAATAACCAGAAAACAAAAGTAGAAAGAAAAACTACTCTATGGAAGTTTTGAGCGTTTAACAAGCGACATCTCACATGAGAAAACGTGGACGTGGTTAAGAAAAGGAAACCTTAGGCGAGAAACTTAATATCTTCTAATAGCAGCACTAAACAAAGCCATAAGGACCAATCATATCAAAGCAATAACAAGACCTAACAAAATAGCAAATGTAGGTTATGTGGTGAGAGAGACGAAACCATCAATCATATAATAAGCGAATACATCAAATTAGCACAGAAAGAGTATAAGACTATGCACGTCTTGGAAGGCAGTGTGATTCACTGGGTATTGTGCAAGGAATTTAAACTTGACCATACGAACAAATGGTATACGCACAACCCAGATTCTGTCCTCTGGAATTTTGACATACAAACGGATTACCTAATTTCGGCCAGACGACCAGACCTCACAATAATCAACAAAAAAAGAGAACTTGCAGAATTGTGTCCCAGCGGACCACTGAGTAAAATAGAAAAAATACGAAGAGAACCATAAGTGCCTGGACCTTGCTAGGAATTTGAAAAAACTGTGAAAGATGAAAGTGACGATTATACCAATTGTAATTGGTGCTCTTAGTACAGTCAACAAAGGATTATTAAAGGGACTGGGGGACTTGAAATAACAGGACAGGCGGGGACTCTCCAAACTATAGCATTGTTGAGATCGGCCAGAATACTGAGAAGTGTCCTGGAAACTTGAGGAGACTTGCTGTCACTGAAACATCAGTTAAAAACAATCAGCTAACTCTGACGTGAAAAACTCTCAAGGAGTAAAATAATAATGGTCTGTGATCTATTGTATTTCGCCATCCCAGGATAAGAGAAATAAGATAGAAGTATGTGAAAAGATATACACATACATGGATATTGCCAGAAAGCTAAAAAAAAACCTATGGAACATTAAAGTGACGATGCTACTAATTGTAGACGATAGACTGGCCCGAAAAGCTCTAGAGTATAAGAACTGGAGAAGAGAGAATGAGTCGTGATTATCCATACCAGAGCATTGTTAAAACAATACTTCGATAAATCCTGGAGACCTTAGGAGAGTTGCTATTATTAAGATTATCGTGAAATGCTTTCAGTTAAAAACTATAATAAAAAAAAAATAAAAAAAAAAACTCGCAAGGAGCAAAATAATACAGTCAATAACATCAAGAGCAACATAAGAATAAACAGAAAAAAACAACAACAAACAACCAAACAAGAAAAAGGAATTGGGAAAAAAAGTAACTGCATAGACATTCAAGTGACAAACTCGAGAGATTGCACACGAAAAAAATCTGGACATACCAGGGTAAAGGAAATCTCTAAAGAACAATTGGATCTGTTAATAGCAATACAAAATGATGTCATAAGGAACAATTATCTAAAAGTGACAAGTGATTATACGCAACAGAACTGCAAGTGAAGGTTATGTGGAGACAGTGATGAAACGAATACAGTAAACTATCGCAGAAGTACAAGACCAGGCATGACTGGTTGGGAAAGTGATCAAATGGTAATTGCGAAAGAATTGAGTTTTGACCATTCTACCATATGGTATTAGCTCAAATCAGAAATCGTCCAAGAGAACGAGACGCATAACATTCTTTGGGAATTTGAGATAAACGAATCACCTCATCTCGACAAAAAGACCAGAACTTGTGTCAATTAACGAGAAAAAGAACTTGCCGTCTTGTGGATTTTATCTCAGTATCGAACCACGGAGAAAAGAAATCAGAGAAAGCGAACAGATAGAGAAATACTTGAACCTTGCTAAAGAACTGATGAGAAGAAGTCCTGGATACCTGAAGAAACTTACAGTCACTCTGAACCCTAACACCGCTCTGAAAAACTTACAATTAATGATAACGAAAAGGATATTAATAATAATAATAATAATAATAATAATAATAATAATAATAATCTTTCAGCAGTCTTGCTCAGAGTGAGGTGACTCCTATAAGTTTTCTTAGTTATCTAAACATCCCGTTTTTTATTTTTATCATTTGTTCATATTCCAATTTCTTTCAGATTCCAGTGTATGTTCTTCCCATAAAAGGAATCTTCCAATCAATTCTTTCTTTCCATTAACCGTACATTAACTAATATTTGAAATCTAAAACATCAAAATAGTATATTATATTTGTTTCTCATAAAGAGCCAGATTCTCTTTTTTGCCGTTTATTATTATCAGTCCCGTCTATCTGTCTGCACCTCAAATTTCTTTTATCGTCCTTATATTAGACGTACTGTATTTACATGATTCATTAATCGTTATATCAGATGAAAAAAAAGATGAATTATCAACATGTCAAGTTGATGAAACCTTTATATATCGCTTGAAAAGTTGTGAAAGAAAAATACACGAATCATATATGCTCTGTGGGGCTTAGATGACGCTTACTGTATCCCCTGAAGAAAAGCAAAACCCCACGGCCACCATCAAACAAGTGTTCTGGGTATGATAATAAACTGCCTCTGGTGTTGTAGCTCCAAGTCTGAAAATCTGTAGAATATATCATGGACTTTACGACCAGGTCCACTCTGACCCAGATTTGTAGTATCTGTTAGAATTCCATCCATTGGTCAAATAGATCTATTTCCAAATTATTTGTATCAGATTGAGATACATGACAAATCTGTATTGAAAAAACACTTGAGTAACTGTAAATATTAGCGTATAATGTATGCAATTTCATAAACAATAAGCATAAAATAATCTCAGACGGTTTGACACACCATTAAAATCAATCATTCAGTTAAAGATAGAACTCACATTACTTGTAGAATAACCTTTTGTTTGGTTCATAAGTTTAATTAAGCATTATGTTTTTTTGAATATTCTGATGTGATTCTTGTTCTTGTCAGCAAAATGTTTTTAAACATTGATCAGATGAAAATATTTATCTTGCGATCAGTTACAGAAACACTACTTATCACATTCAAATTTATTTTATTTTCATTTCAATGCTTTTCTTCTTGAAACAGAACTGACTCAAATATTTGTATCACATCTAACTTTACCAGTTTCCCTAACATATTCTCAACTGTACTCATCTACTCACCACGCTCCAAATTTGCTTTTGGGGAAGACATTTCAATCGGTTTGTCTTTCTTTTACTTTTTGGTCGGCGACCTTTTTGCTTTTAAGTTATTGCCGTCAGCGTTCTGTCGATTCTTTGTTTATCAATTTATGCAGAAGAATATATTTTCCCTCCATCCAAGAATAATTAGTTCTCTTTTATTTGTCTTTGTTTGGTGTTGAAAATCATCGCAGGTGTTTGATGTCAAGTCATTAATTTTCACAGTCGCTTATCCAAAGTTTCCAAGTCTTGGTAAACTGAAACGATGATGCTAATGATAGTAATTAAAATAGTTGTGATAATTAGAAAAGTGACGAAAATACCTTGAAAGACTTGGTATTGTTGTGAAACGTTGGTTGCCATGGGGAAAATAACAAGGGATATATAAAGAAAGTCTTTTTCTTTTTTAATTCTTTGAAAATAATTTTTGATCATGAAGAGAAAGAAGAAAATTAGAGACAGTGCAGGTTGATTTTACAAAGTTTTTTTTATTGACATTTAATTTACGTTTATAGTGGGGTGGGGATTAACCTTTAATCTATTTTCTCCATTTTTTAGGAGAGGTAACTTTTTATTTATTTCCTCTGTTTTTTTTTTGAGTCAAAACACTCATTCCATATTACGAGTCTACTTTTGCCCGATTAACAAATTGAGACATTTGCTTCAATTAATTTTAAGTTACATTTGACCTACACTATATTGCTCATAAATAAGTATTCTTATGGTCAACTCTTACTCAGCAGATATCTTGTCATGCATTGTGTAGACAATTGATATCTTGTCAGGCATTGTGTAGACAATTGATATCTTGTCAGGCATTGTGTAGACAATTGATATCTTGTCAGGCATTGTGTAGACAATTGATATCTTGTTAGGCATTGTGTAGACAATTGATATCTTGTCAGGCATTGTGTAGACAATTGATATCTTGTTAGGCATTGTGTAGACAATTGATATCTTGTCAGGCATTGTGTAGACAATTGATATCTTGTCAGGCATTGTGTAGACAATTGATATCTTGTTAGGCATTGTGTAGACAATTGATATCTCGTTAGGCATTGTGCAGACAATTGATATCTCGTTAGGCATTGTATAGACAATTGATATCTTGTTAGACATTGTGTATACAATTGATATCTCGTTAGGCATGGTGTAGACAATTGAAATCTCGTTAGGCATTGTGTAGACAATTGCAAATAGCAAAATATTGAATTTTTGGTTGATACTAACGGCATGTCAACCCACCAGGGATGATTCTAAGCTTAGGGGTAAGGAGACTAACTGCCAAAAAATTACATTTTTTGAGTAGTTCTTTCTTAAGAATTCGGTGGTGTAATGGTTAACGTGCAGGACTGTGGATTCTTAGTGACACAGTTCGAATTCTAATACCGCTATTAAAGTTCAATTTGGAATTAATACTCATGAGGAACGTATTAACCTCTTCATCCTCCCAAGTTAAACACTGGCACTATTAGTCTTCAGCAAGGATCGTTTTTGCTTTACATAACCAACAAACGTTGATATGTCGTTAAAACAAAGAAATCAAACCTTAAAATGTCTTCTAGCAAACAGTTAGTTAAACTCAAAGACACTCTGGAAAATAAGATGACACTTTGGAAAGACAAAGTGACTCTCCAGAAAGATGGAATAACATCGTGGAAAGACTGGAATTAAAAAAAATATGAACAGTAAAACTAAGGAAAAATGCCCTCTGGGTGTCTGTAGCGGGGAGGGGGATTATATCACCCATCATACTCGAACAAAAATGACTTGGACATGTACCCAGCTACAACATGTGATTGTGGCAGAGAATTTAACAGCTTGCAAGGCTTACGAATCCAGAAGGCACGCTGGTACAAACAACGTAATTCTCCTTTCGGAGAATGTAAATCGGATGATGGGCTTATGGATCAGAAACACCCGCACAGTGTTCAGGAGCCCATTGAAGAGCGACAACGGCATGGAAACATGCTTAGCAAGCCAAAAATTCAGTGGCCCAAGGGTAATCAGATAGCTACGTGAACAAACTTAGACAAGGTGCTTTCTTTTTTGTTCACCCCCACCCCCATTTCAAGGGTCTAATTGATCAACAAATTACTTCTTTATGCATAATTATATATGACGTTTGCCTGGAGTGGTTTGGTGCAGTACCGCATAAGAATAAAAAAAAAAAAGAAAAACGACCGAATATGCGACGGATATAGAAGGGAAATTTAAGATCGAAACAGAGAATGCTGAAGCGCTGATTGAAATAAGCCCCAATTCATGAGAGGTTGGAACTTCAGAATATCCTAAATGATATTCAAAAAAGGATTTTGGTGAACTCGAGAATCACTTAAGGATGACCTACTCGGATGATTTGAACGGTATCCCAATACCTCCTCTAAGAAACTTACTAAAACCCCAAGATCCAATGGTAATGTTTGATAATAGCAGGATGAATCTGAAGGAAGTCCGAGATTTCGTCCCGAAGGCCCGCAGGTAGAATGGGATATCGTATAAGTTATATAAAAACTGACCATGAGTCCTCAGGAAACTCACTCTCCTCCTTCAGCTGGTTTGGAAGAAGAGTATTGCACCACAAGAATGGTGGCTGGCTGATGGTATTTGGATACCAAAGGAAATGCAGTCAAAAGGTATCACAAATTTTCGCCTTGTATCCCTCGTAAATGTAGAAGGGAAAATAATTTTTGGAGTTCTTGCTCGTCGTATCACTCACTTTTTGATGAGCAATAATTATATAAATACATCTGTTCAGAAGGCTAGGATACCTTGCTTCCACGGATGTCTGGAACATTCACAAATTATATGGAACTTAAAATACTCTCAGCCAAAAGAGATAAATTTGAACTACATGTAATCTGGCTTGATCTATCCATTGTATACGGTTCAGTTGCGCACCACTTAGAATGGTTGGCCCTCGACTTTTTCAACTTCCCAAGAAAGGTTGGGGAAATCATAATCAAATCATAATGAAATTCAGCAGCTTACATGAAATTTACCGCTTAGGGCTCTACCACCACGTGGCAGGCACTTGAGATCGGCATCAGGAAGGGCCTACTTCTTTTCGTTCGGGCCATGGAACTCATATTACGAGGTGAAGCGAATACGTCAAAAAGAGTAATGAAAAATGAACATCTGACTCTTACTCCTTCCAGAGCTTATATGGATGATATCATCATTCTGGTCCCGTCCAAAACTGCTGCCGATGGCTTACTAAAAAGTTACTATGACCTTTTCATAAGGGCGAGAATGAAGGCTAATCCGAAGAAAAGTCAAAGCCTATCGTTAGTCGGAGGATCTGTTAGGGATATCCATTTCAAAATTGGGTTGATACTATCCTAACAGTCAGGGAGAAGCTTGTAAAGAGCCCCGGACGTATTTATTCAATCCCACTGACTGAACGATATTAGGGTACAGAGGGCCAGAAATTAGCCTTGAGGTATCTTAAATCGATTGACAAAACCTGTCTACACGGAAAGATGAAGGCTTGGTTTTAGCAACCTGGTCTGCTACCCGTCTTTTGAGGTCTTTACAAATGTATGAGATTGCGCCATCTCGCATTGGCCGGATTCAACAGTATAGCAACAAATACCTGCGTAAGTGGCTTGCAGTTCCTCCTTGTTTTTCGAAAGAAGGTTCATATACCAATTCTTGAAACCTACAGCTCCCAATATCTTCACTGGTAAAAGAATTCAAAATTGGGAAAATACGCCTTCATATGATGATGAAGGACTCATTTAGATGGTATAACCAGAAATAAAATCAGGCACAGTTTTGTCCAAGTACATCGTTTGGCCTGAGAAACAGTAGTGGCTGTTCTCAAACGTACTGACTTCTTCGCTCACCATGTTTCTTTTCTCCTTTGGGCCCACTTTGGAGAATACCTTGTTGCTCATGCTACCTAGCCCAGATCGATTCATTTGATTGACGCCTATAATGTCTTTGATTCGTAGGCTGCATCCTACCTCTTGGCCGGCCTTAAAGGCCGACCACTTCGTGGCTGATTTTATTTCTGGATACGCCTTCCGAATGGCCTCGTCGGCAGAGTCCTTTAGAAATAGTGATTGTGGTTATGCAGAGGGCACATAACACAAGGTACCCTGATCACTTTTTCATGAAAAGCATAGATCCGAATTGGTGTATCCGCATAATTTTAGTTTGGTTGCATTTTGTATGAGATCATACGTAGGGCGAAGAAGGAATGATATCACCGTTAGTTTCACAGCCGTTAAGGATTTCCACAATAATTTAATTGATACAATTAAATTATCGTGGAAATCCTTCAGATGTACACATGGCAATATAACAAGGTGTTTGAGGTGGTCATGGTGTTATTAAGAGCACAATATGAGGCAGCAAACCAGCAACCTGTTACAGCCAAGGAATCCATAATTCAGTTTCACAAGGAAGGTGAATGCCCTGTAAGGGAACAAAAAACTTCCATTATGAAGCTACTGAATGGAGCGAGCGACTGAAAGGTTTCAGTGGATCTCAAGACATCTCTACTATTTCCAGTTCTCATCATACAAACAGAAAAGCTGCCAGACATTATATATATATATATATATATATATATATATATTGGAATATTCTTTTTTACTACGTCGATATTTTTAGTTGGTTGGTTGGTTGGGTGGGTTTAATGGCATATCAATATTTGTTGGTTATTTAAAGCCAAATTTTTATTCAAATAATCAGTTCTATTTCAAACAATTCAGTTTAGCCTGATTACACAGTTTAATTGTCAAAAACATTTCTATTTCAAACTATTTAGTTTATTCAAACAATTATATATAACAATTCAGTTTAGTGTAAGCACAGTTTCAATCTCAAAATCAGTTCAATTTCAAACAATTCTGTTTAGCATAAACACGCAGTTTAAATGTAAGTACAGTTTAATTGTGAAAAACTATTCTATTTCGAGCTATTCAGTTTAGTCAAGTAGCTTTAATTCAGCTAATTCAATTTAGTAAAGTACAGATTTTGTTTACACTCAGTTAAATGTCAAAACAGTTCTATGTTAAACAATTCAGTTTAGTGTAAATACAGTTTCAATGTCAAAAAAGATCTATTTAAAATTATTCAGTTTAGCATAAACACGCAGTTTAAATGTAAGTACGATTTCAGTTTAGCATAAGCATGCGGTTTAAATGTAAGTACGGTTTAATTGTCAAAAACATTTCTATTTCAAGCTATTCAGTTTAATCAAACAATTCAGTTTAGCCTAACTATGCAGTTAGTTCTATTTAACCCATAGACAGGGCCCTATCAGGTGCTACCACGCCGGGCCAGAGTGGACCTGGGAGCAATGGCAATGAAGGGGTACTCTGTACTCCCAAAATCTCCAGCATTACTGGGACCTCACCATCAGTTTGTTTAGTGTCATATCCAGGACACTGGCTTGGGCGGTCTTACTACAGCCCTAGCTGACTGGGCAATACACAGTTAATGTCAAAACAGTTTTATTCCAGATAATTCAGTTTAGCATAAGTACAAAGTTGAGATGTCAAAACAGTTCTATTTCGAGCAATTCAGTTTAGCATTAGCGCGCAGTTTTAATGTCAAAACAGTTCTATTTTAAACAATTCAGTTTAGCATAAATACGCAGTTTAAATGTATAAAAACAGTAAACTCAAACCATCGTTTAGTTTTATTTAACCCATATATATGACCCTTATCAGGTGCTACCACTCCGGGCCAGAGTGGACCTGGGAGCGATGGCAATGAATAGGCACTCCGCATTCCTCATAGCTCCACCATTATTGGAACCTCACCATCAGATTGTTTAGTGTTATATCTGGGACGTTCGTTTGGTGGGGGTCTTACCCCTCTGCAGAGAAGCAGTTGGTGTATTCTAAAGCTCTAGCCGACTGGGCCGGCCAATATTTTTAGTCTTGGACACATTGTCATACAAGTGACTATAAGTGTTATTGGTTTTGCAACTTAGAAAAAATACAGGCTCTATAAATGATGATTTTTTGAGGTCAACACTGATCAGACCAATCATGCAAGGAGCAATTTTTAAAATGTACAAAAACTACTCTAAAAACATAAAATCTTCAGCAGTGCTTTCTCTAATCTTTACTTTGAACTATATATATATATATATATATATATATATATATATATATTGCACTTAGTTATAATGCCATTGGAAAAACCATGAATCCATCAGTTCTTTCTCCATCTATGGATAAATAGTAGAACAGATTGGGTTCTTTTGCCTTGGTAAGGCATTTGTTCTAAGGGAAGTAAAACTTAGGTATATACATACATATTTACATACATTTATACATGCACACATAATGACTGGCATTTCTAAATGAAACAAGGCCATCAACTCAGTTTACTAAAAGCGAATGTGGCTCTTAAGGCCGCGTATATCCAATGAATCCATGTCGCATATATAACAAATGAATTAGTTGCCTTCTCCGATGATATTGCCTCTGAACCCTCTCATATGACTTCTCTAAACTATTGCAGACCCACAAAGGTTGTCACATCAATGACCCAAATTACTACTAGGTTGATAAACGAACACACACACACACACACACACACACACACACACACACACACACACACACACACACATACATATATGTATATATATATATAAAATAGACTGAAGGAACTGGTGATAAAAGGAAGAATTGAGACCCTCCTCATTACACCACTATTAATATCAGTTCTGTTTATTCGATAACACTTAATAATTTTCACTATCTAGTATGAAAAATCGCAAAGAGTATAATAATAATAATAATAATAATAATAATAATAATTGATTTTATTATATAAATATCTCGACCTCATACTGAAAGAATTTTTTTGTGGGGGCGGGGAAAGAAAATTACTGGAAAATATTAGAAGCAACCACCATCAAACGAGCAGAGATGAAAGAAAAAGTAGAAAACTTCTTGAAACATATCCACACGAATCTACTCAAAGGAATGAACTCGTAGGAAGAAAGCTTCGTAAGATTCTGTTAAAATGGACATGGGAAAAACTTTTACTGATGGACCAAAGGACAAAGAAGTTGATGACGATGCCTTACCCCCAAGAAATGACATTGACAGACATTATGTGTCAAGAAAAGAAAGAGAATTCACCTACATTGTGGACTGAGGAGATGCAACAATTCGAGATCTCGAGGAATATTAAAAAAGAACAAGGAAAAACTAATTACAACGTCCAGTAAGATTCCAAAGGAAAAGCAGAAACAGTTCTAAATCTAGAAATCAGATATGGGAATATAAAATAACTGTATGGATACATCAAACAACAAACATAGGAGATGACATACGATAGAAACAAAAGAACTTAATAGCATCAAAGAATAATGATATAAAGAGAAATGATATCAAAGTAAAAATTGCTAATAGGCAATAGAATAGCACATGCAGTTTATGGGAAGACAAAGATGAAAGAGTTAATCACAAGATAAATAGATGCAGCAAACCGGCCCAAAATAAATATGTCTAGGCACGACTGGTTGGGAAAAGTGATCCTCTGGAAATTGGGCATGAGATTAAGATTTTACTCTATTACCAGATTTTATATATACACAAAACAGAATCCGTCCAAGAGAATGAGATTCATAAAATTCTCCTGGATTTGGGGATACAGACGGATATCAAAACCAGCCAGAAAACCAGATCTATTGTCAACAAAAAGAAAAGCATTCTCTAGTGAATTTTGACATACGAACGGACGACTGAGTGAAAATGAAAGGAAGCGAAACGATGGAAAAATACTTTGATTTTACTAGAGAGCTGGAAAAGTTGTGGAACATGAGGGTGGCAATGATACTGTTAGTATTTTATATGCTGGGAACTGACCCCAAAGGATTGGAATAAAATACAGCAGGAGCTGGAAGAAATCAGAGGAAGAATCAAGATCATACAGACCTCAGCATTGTTGAGATTGCTTAGAATATTGAAGAGAGTTCTGGAGACCTGAGGCGATTTGATGTTACTCAAACTCTTGTGAAAGACTTCGTTCAAACTAGTTTTAGCAAAATTAGTTAGGTGTATGAATGAATAAATTATCTTTTAAGAAACGACCGTTCAATGAAAGGAATCATTGTTATGTGAGGCTATAGCAGGTGAGTAAACATTCGAGAGACCCAAGATAAGAAGAAATAAACTTTTTTAATCTATGTTCGTTGATATATGGAAACTTGTGTGTATATATATATTTCTAAAAGTTTTTGACCATATTATCAAAGTAAAATTTAGTGTTTAAAACCGGGAAATTTAATTATTAGTAACCTACTAAATAACGTGATTAAAAAAGAGGACAAACAGAAAAAAGTCTTGCTAGAATTTAGCAACACTGGTCTGTATCTGTTTCTTTTCTCCTCCTGGGTCACGTGACTGGAACCTTTTGACAAAAGTAGTGGACGAGTGGACTTAGATATAAATTAACAAATTTTCTTAAGGAATGAACGGTTTGTAGTAGATTCTGACGTCCAGCGAAGTTCTGGCTTTGTGGAATCAGCAAAGTGGCTGGTGTGTAAGCATTAGTATCAGTCCTAAGGAAATTCAAGTAAAATCTAAACGTTTAAATAAATAATTATTTGTTAAACCTTAAACGTCAGTCAAAAAGTGACCGTTAGAGATTTAAACTTACTATTTTAAAAGGCATTGAGATTATTCGTTTTATTGTTTTGTTTTATTTTTTGCGGTGCGCTGAAGTGTTTTCTTTCTTGTAAGAATATCAAAACACATCTGTGATTGGACCACAGTTAATTATCAACACCTGGCTCAACATGATATACTACCCATCAAAAGTGATTAATCCAAATCGAATTCAACGTAAGTGGGATTCAAATGACAACTGAGAGTGTCATGATAGGCAAGTGCTCCCTTGATAGTCAACATGGAGATTCGACGGCATCCTGCAAATGTTGGCTACTATAATTGCAGGTTCATAAAGACCAAAGAAACAAAGTATCTGAAAAATTGACTGAAGACAGCCAAAAAGTAGATGTACATTTTCTTTTTTAAGTAAAGGAATTATACTGTGAATTGAATTACCACGGCCATAAAATCCGGTGAACATACAGAAACACTGGACAGCTGTTTCGACGTTACTAGGTTTCATCAGCAGTGTATAGCGTGATCTTCCCCACTTTACAGAGGACACTGTCACCTCCTGGGCCACGTTTTCCAGGAGGATTGGAAATACACATCCTTGTAATTATTATAACCTTACGTTATAATAACAATGCGGATTTTTTGGCGTCACTTGTGTGCGATGTGGACTGTTGCTCAGAGGTAGACTTTTGACTCTACATTATGTGGTCGCTGGTTCGATATTCAGTGGGGGAGATCACGGTATACACAGCTGATGAGACCTAATAACGTCGAAACAGCTGTTTACGTATGTAGCACACAAGAGTTCGCCGGATTTTCTGGTCGTGTTGATTCAATTCACAGCAAAAAAGTAATCCACTGTTATTTTAAAAGTAATCCTAAGCAAAGAGATTGTAGGGAATGGATGATAAACACATAGGCAGAATCCATTAAATTTAATACGAAATGGCGAAGACTTGGTCACCAAGTAAGATTGATTTTAAAGAAAAGCTGATTGTCTGACCAAGAGATACTAGATATATATGGTTGTTGGTTCGATCTCCTGTGGTGGAGATCATGGTGTGCACTGCTGATGAGGTCTAATGAGGTCGAAACAACTGTTCAGTGCTCTGTATGTCGCGTGTTGGTGTGTGCCGGATTTTCTGTCATGGTAATTTCTAACTTAATATATCAATTCCTCCATTCATAATTATTATTATATTTCCTGCCCATGAGGCTTATGTTATGAGGACTCGTAACTCCGACTTTGGAAGACGTAGCCCTGGAGGTGGCCGTGTTCGCTGTAAGGAATATGTACCTATAAAAAAGACACATTAAGTCAAGTGGTCGCGTAATTTACCATGACTTGTTAATTCGGTATCGCTTATACATGGCATGAACTAGTGGCCCAGTGGTAGAGTTTCGACTTCTGCATACTGTGGTTGTTGGTTCGATCTCCTGTGGTGGAGATCACGGTGTGCACTGCTGATGAGACCTAATAAGGTTGAAACAGCTGTTCAGGGCTCCGTATGTTGCGTGTAGGTGTGTGCCGGATTTTCTTGTCATGGTAATTTTTAACTTAATATATCAATTCCTCCATTCATAATTATATATATATATATATACAGGTAAATCGTAAAGAACATAACCAAAGCGAGACTCCTCAACAAACTTAAACATACAATATTGAAAACAATTAACACTGGAGGAGGCACAACAGAATCAATATTTACACTTGAAGATAGAGCAAATTTAAAACTAATAAAAAATCACGATTGAAAAAAGGTTATATTAGCATTCCTAAGGAATCAAGATTAGAAAAAAAGTCAATTTAGTGACCGAAAAAGTAAATAAATTATCGCAGCATATCCCAACGGACAACATCATTGAATTGAAAGAGCTAATCTATGCTGGAGGATAACTATTCAGTAAAGCAATTGGTATCTCCAAAAAACATCTGAAGAGAAACCCAAAACCTGGATAGGAAATGAGGATTGAAGGACAAATAAAAAAGCTGCGACAATAAGCGAAACGGCTACGGAAGTTAAAACATACAGGAACCAAACGGTATTAAATTACTACTAAAGGACAAAACAACCGGAAAGAATAAATCAAAAGATATTGCTAAAAAAGGGAAACTGAAAAGATTTTCAGGACAGGGTCGAACAATACAAACGAAACGGTACTTTCCCAAATAACGAAAGAAACGAGACAACGTTTACAGATTATATGTATCAAGAAAGGAGGGAGGAAGGGGATTTGCTAGCATTGAAGACAGCGTTGACGCATAGATACAACGACTTGAGGACTACATAGAAAAGCACGAAGGAGGACTGATTACAGCCATCAAAAATGATACTGATAACACGATAGACAACATAGTGACAATAATTAGGAAACAAAAATTGGAAGAAAACAACTTCATGGGCGCTTTAAACGTCTAATAAACAACATCTCACTCGAGAAAACCTGGACCTGGCTAAGAAAAGTTAACCTTAAAAGAGAAACGGAATCTCTCCTAATAGCAGCTCATGACAACGCCATAAGAACTAATCATATCAAAGCAAGAATAGATAAGATGCAACAAAATAGCAAATGTAGGTTATGTGTTGATAGACACGAAACCATCAATGGCATTATAAGCAAATTAGCACAGAAGGAATTTAAGACTAGACACGACTGGGTGGGCAGGATGATCCTCTGGGAGATTTGCCAAAATTTTAAATTTGACCATACGAACAAATTGTATAAGTACAATCCAGCAGCTGTCCAAGAGAATGACACACATAAACTCCTATGGGACTTAGACGTGCAAACGGATCTCCTAATCTTTGCCTGAAGACTAGCCCTTATAATTAAAAAAAAAACAACTTGCAAAATTGTCGACTTTGCTGTCGTGGATGACCACAGAATAAAACTGAAAGAAAATGAAAAGAAGGATAAGTACCTGGATCTTGCTAGAGGATTGAAAAAACTATGGAACATGCATGTGATAATTAACCCTATTATAACTGGTGCTTTTGGTACAATCACCAAAGGATTATTAAAGGGACTGGAGGACTTGGAGGTTGTAGGATGAGAAGAACCCATCCAAACAACAGCGTTATTGAGAACGGCCAGAATACTGAGAACAGTCCTGGAGTCTTGCCATCACTCAAACTTCAGTGAAAGACCATCGGCTAACGCTGATGTAAAAAACGCAAGGAGTAAATAATAATATGAAAATGTGCACTGTTTCCATTCTTTTTTTCTTCCAATTCAGAACCTTTTAATGTCTTTCCTCTGACTCATAATATGAACCCTCGTTATTGATGTTGCAGTTGTATTTATTTTTGTTGCACCTGCTGAGATTGCCCTTGTTGTTTGTGGTAGATTTTGCGATATTTGTGACATTTAAGCTGATTTCCTTCCTGGAATTCCTTGGGCCGCCGAAGTGTTGAAGTAGAAGATAATTTATGAAATACCATTAGGATTTCCGCATCTTCCAGCAATATGGTGATCATGCGTTGAAGCAAAGCAGAACGAAGAGAATGGAAATCTTAACACCATCACCATCACTAGCAACATCACTACCATACTACCCCACCTTGATATGTAATGTCACACACCTTTCTAGATTCTTCTTACTCGTCTTACCTTCACCTTTCAACAAAAGATATATTGTTCTGTTTATTCGCTAAATCTCATCCGCAAGGAAGACAGAGAAACACGTAATTTCCATTTGGTGTTTTCCGGGCTTGATCGAGGAAGGAAAACGGACTCGCTTTGTTTTGTGTATTTCGACAGGGTGTGACGCGAGGTTGAGAAATCATAAAAGTATGAAAAGCAGGGACTAGATGTCGATTTCACTGCCTCAAGTTGAAATCGATTAGTTGTTTTGCAACCAAACCCGAGATAAATTCTTATTTAGCGAAATCCATTATCTCATCGAGATTTGAAAAAGTAGAAATATTTTCTTGATGAAATATTACACACAGCAGATATGTCGACCTGGTTTACAACTGCAAATGACATATCAATAAACGCCCCATATATATATATATATATATATGCAAATTTATAAGCAAATGGAAGTTTTGAGAATGTTCATTACATATTGCATTTTAAAAATATAAACAACAAACAACGCTGCTTCAACAACAAAACAAGAGCAACAAGAATTAGAAGAATGAGGAACAAGCAATAGTAATACAATTAAGAATATCAAAATAAAAAAAATTGATATGCAGTATCTATATATGTATATATCTTAGGCAAGTGCAAGTATTTTGAATACCAGTTTTTAAGGTTTGCTGTATCTCCACATTCTTCCACGTTTTTTCACTGTTTGGACATTTTTGCCGAAAAGTAAACTTTTGAATATTTATCTACCTATGATTCTACTAAATCGAATAAAACCAAAATTCTTTGAGATTCTATTATTTCGGTAAAACTTAGAAAAAGAAAAAAAATCATGTATAATTTATAGGAAATCTGAATTTCTAAATTCCCTGTCAAACTTTTTTTTAATAATTTCGTCTTAAAATAATTATCATTGACCTTTGACATTTTTTAATGTTTGGGATACTGACGTCATTTAACAAAGCTACGTTATTTGTTCATCATTTTGAATGGATGAATATTTTTATAAACGTTACTCATTGTATTACGGAATTCTTTAAAAAGAAAACGTGCTATCAAAATCAGTCCACTTTTGAAAGGAACGCAACATCGATTTTTACACCATGAACACGAGAGAGAGAGAGAGAGGACATCACCATTGAACACAGTGAAATAACTTTATGATTTTTGACCAATTCATGAAGATGTGTTAGTAAAAACAAGAAATAATTGTATTGGTATATTTAGGAGAAAAAAAAATTGGAATCGACATTTTCTATGATATGAAATACTTGCTGAAATCTTAAAAATGGAGGCATAAAGCTGATGCTCGATATTTCCATGTATTTTTGCTTGTAGTATGTTTAAAGAACAAAAGAACAAGCCAAATCCAAGAAAAATAAAACAATTATAAAATTGTAAAATAATTTTCCTGAAATCTGAACGCGACACGTAGCCGAGAAGTTTCTTGTTTTTTTTACTACTTGAACATTTTGTCGTTGTTTTATTGCTATACTGGTATATTTTCGGTTTTAATGTTTTTCTCCCGTTACCAAAAGTTTTACTCGGAATTTGAATTTTTCTCTTTCATTGTTCAACCAATATGTTACTTTACTAAAGCAACTAAAGTATGAAGGGCCAAAATAATCAATAATCAAAACTGATCATTAAAGGAACGGTTTTCGTACCAAACAAACCAGGGTTTTATCCCTGTGATTACGGTTAGCTAATCTGTGTCAATTGAACGGTTGTTCTTAGTATCCTTCACTAATATTTAAATTCTCAATGAGATTAACATTTTAAAATTAAAATCTGCACCTGTTCATTCATAAAGTAATAAATCACTAATAAGAAAATTGTGTAATTTAGTCGCAGCCTTCCAATTCTTGATGGACATTATGACCGTCTATATGACAAAAATCATGAAAACTCACGCAGTAAGAACGAGAAACGGTCACACTAACATTGGGGATTTTTAAAAGAGTTAGCAAATCAGTCAGTAACCGGCAAATGAGAAAGAAGGACTTAGAGTTCGGGACTGAGAAGCCCTTAGTTATTGGAGGTGGGGTATGATTTAGCAAGTTCATCATCGACTCAAACATACCACTAAAATCTTCCTATTTTTGAGACCAGTTCGGTGGGAAGTTGAGACACAATAAGAAAGTGAGTGGTATTTTTCCGAGACCAGTGTCTGGCTTTTTTCTTTCCTCTTATGAGCTCATTATCATCTTCTTATCTCAATCTCTGGCCAATTTTGTCGAGACCCTGCAATGATTTAATTGTCAAATTCTAAAAAAAGTTTTTTTCTCGTCTGCTGAAACCGATATTAACATATTCATAAATAAAACATGGACGACTATTGACAGGTAATTAATCATATGAAAATCTGATCCTTTTAATAAAATAAAGTGGGATGTTTTCTCTCTAAAGCTGTATCAAGACTACTTTATTGTACCACCACTTGGATTTTAAGAAAAACCTGAGAGAAAATGTTACATTATGTTTTGAACAAATTCTGGAAGCAGCACCCTACAAAAAAGCTGCTGTACGGCTATTTACTACCCAACTCACAAATCAGCCAAAAAATATAACCAAGAAATGCTGGACACTGCTGATGAAATGAGGACGAACTTATAAGAGACATTCTTCTTTGGATCCCAACACATTAACCTATTAGTGATGGTTGACCAACAGAAACTTATATTTATCAGCTTGTGGACCCTGGGTGACGTCTTGAGGATTCAATGGATGATAGGAAGAGATTGCAAGAGAGGGTCAAAAGAATCTGTGCTGTCGGCACGGCTTGATAATGATGATAATGATGATAAGGAGGAAGAGGAGGATTGGTATGCTTTGCATTTATGAGGTTCGCTGTCCTTTTTTATCGCTGCTTTTAAATACACACAATGTGATTGCTTCTGTCGGCATATTCCGTAATATTCGAAAATATAAGTTTAAACTTCCAAAACTTTTGCCCGGTCCGATAGTTCATTGTCGATATTTTTCCTCTAATGAAAGAATTAAATAATCAATGGACGAAATTTCACTCTTTGAAATGAAAATTCGAATATCGATTAAAAATTACGCTGTGGTCATATTAATTAAAATGCAGCAGATCAAACGTCTCAGAATATTTCATCTTCTTTCACCAGAATGACCAATAAAATGAACCTTTAAAAACAAATAAGGGTTGTCGTTGAGATGATAGATATTCTTTTCAATATCATAGCCTATAAAAGAAAATATAATTTCATTAAATCTGAAGGAGACAAACATTAGGCAAAATCTTATGACATTTGACACTGTATTATGACTTTAACATTTATACATAACTCAAAATTATTTTACTGCTTACAGCTCAAAATTTCAGCCACACTGGTGTGGGTAAAATGAGACGTGGTGTCTTGGCTAACGTGCTGATTTAGGACATCATTGTAAGTGAGTTCGAATTTGATTCACGTTATTACGTTCATTTTCCGACTAATACCCATCAGAAAGATATGAACTCCTTCATTTCCCATCTATGGGTTACATAATTCCACAAGTACTCTTATACAAGGATGGCTTTAGTATTAAAGAACCCAGGAAGATTGATATGCCAATAAAACCTCCAAGAAACTATATGGGTGGTGGTGAGGTTCATGATCGTTATGGAATCAACCTGTAGTTGCCACTACTTCCTGGTCACTGTGACTCAAAGTGTTAGGACCCGTTTGTAAATAGACACTTATTTTATATTAACTGATATTTGAAACTGCACCCACCGAAAATCATTTTTTAGAGTCCTGCTGGTAAAAACAGTGGGTAGACCTTAATATTTTCTATTTACTAATCTTAAAATAAATGCAGAAAACTTTAAAAAAATGCACGTTCTTGTTAACATCTGTTAAGTGACATCTAGCATTTTACTATCATACTTTGACGTTACTCTCTGGGAGGGAAGAATATACCTAAATGCTAGACTTTTCAGAAAAATTGGAAATAAATATTGAAATGAAAAATTACATTTAGTGTAAATAAAAATAAATATTATGTTAATTTCATTTGAAATTATCGATTAGAATTGATTTAAAAAAGCAATGAACTCTATACATTTTTTTAGATTTGATCAATATTTTATTAGATGGTTCAGGCAGTGGTGTCATTCCGACTGTCATTTTTCTAAAAAAGATGACAAGTAGTGTTTCGTTGTCGACTTTGCTAGGCAAATATTCACATTCTTACATGCCTCTTTTCAAGGCAGACACATAAACCCCTTACATTTAAATTACGTACCACCATCTTCTTTTTTAAGTTTCGGCTATGAGCTTGGTTAATATCTATGGTCTTGTTATATATATATATATATATATATATATATATATATATATATATATATATATATATATATATATATATATATATATATAGGCAGCATTTCTTCGTTAATGCAAATTTCATTAAACATGACAGACATTTTATGTCTACATATTTTCTTCTGGATCCGTTCGAATTCCCGTATTATTTTTATCGTATTCGGGGGGAATTGATTTATGTATTGTCCATAGTTGTATGTATCCCTAGTACTTTCTGCCCGACTTTGGGCCATCATCAGGGGAGGATCTATAACAAAAGTGATGTAACTTTTGTTTTAGCATATTACTACTGTGTAAGGGCGTCTTTGCCGTTGAAGATTATGGGGGTTTGCTTTTAAATGTAATTCTATAATTAGTGCCAGCTAAAGACATTTAATTACATTAGCACTGTCGAGGAGACTTACAATGCACCTTTCTGATACAAGTTCAATGGCTCAGCATTTAAAAAAACATTCATGCCAAACAACACAACTACGGAAAATTCTCACCGACAACACAACAATATTAGAACATCAAAACAATAAACAAAAACTTCAGATTCTCGAAGCATTGCATATTAGAAACATGCAACCAACACTTAATAGAATTAATTTTCAAACTAGTGTTGATGTATGTTTAATGAAATTTGCATGCATATATATATATATATATATATATATATATATATATATATATATATATATATATATATATATATATATCATGTCATAACACTCTTATTTTTTCGACATTTCTATATTTAAATCACAAAGAGTTATTTAAAAAAATTCTCAGTTTGGAAAATGTTTCTAAAAACATACCGTGAATACATCTTAATTTTATTAATAATAATTCTCGGAAAATGAATAAGTAAAAAATTGTCTTAAGAAGAGAAATATTTTCTTTGATTTACCCGAAAGTTAGACTTATTTTTATAAACTAACACTAATTGAAAAGAAAAAGTAACCAAAACGTTTTTATCCAATGAATTATCTTTGAAAAATGTAAAATTTATTCTCTGATATAGTCTTAATTAAAATTATTTTAATTAATTAAAGTGGGGGGGCGTTTAACAGTTTCTGATAACATTAATCTGATAATTAACCTATTTTGGGGAAAATCTTGAAAATTCGTGATTTTTCTAATCAGGTTCATATTGATAATTACTTTATATATTTCATAGTCGATATTAACGAAAATTAATTAAGTATGGCACAAGGCATAGCAGTGGAAATATGTTGATTTACTATAACAGTTTTCAACTGAGAATTTTAAATATTGGCATTTTAGTGAGGTTAAAATGCTGCCTGTCAACACCAGTAAGAAATATCTCATGGCAGAAACAAAGTATAAACTGTAATTTTTTTACTAAGCTGATATTTGTATTGATCAACCACTATAGAAGAAAGGCTATAAGGATCCAACTCGCAAGCCATCGCTTAATGATAAAGATCTAGAAACATGTTTTTTCCTATGAGCAAATATGACACAACTGAATTCCATACATTTGATTCTATTCATTCCATTTTCTGGACATTTTTATTCCTCTTAACCGAAACAAAAATATTTATTTTATTTTGCTGTCAAACTAGCATCGTAAGTGAAGGATGGTATAAAATCAACTTGATTGGATTCATCGTCGCAAAAAATATCAACATTGGTGTCAGGTAAAATTGTAAGGATAAGTTTTGCTAAGTTGTATTACGAAGTCAACTCGTCTCGCTGATTTGACACAGTAAATGAGTTATACCAGAATGCAAATTGATAAGTTTAAAAAAATCCAGTGGCCAGAAGAGAAACGTTTGAAAAAAGTTCAAAATTTCACCCGGTAAACTTGTTGTAATGAATATGCGTTATCTAACACATCTCATTTTGGTGGCTGTGGACATGAGGATAGCATTGTAGTGGTAGCGTAGAGAGCTATTGAACTATTCAAAACACCCCCAAAAAGCTGGTTCCTGCAAGAATCTAATATATCCCGTACATTATATATGTGATCCATTCCGCATAATTTTACAGACTCAGAAACTTAACGGAGGAATAGAAAAATTGAGATTTTTACTCTTGAGGCAAGTAATGTGTTTCTCCTCCTCCTCTTGACGACAAGTTATCAGTAACAAAATATTCGTCGGTAATTACACTACACAAGTCATCAAAACTATGTTTTATGCCACGTTATCGCCGACAACTGCTATCAGCGTGGTCTTGTGACTCACATACCGAGAGTAGCAGGTTCTGTGTTGTTGATGATAATGAGGATGATAGTATTGATTGATCATCTAAGTGGTTATTGGAAACACCTTCCGTTGATTATTTTTCCTTACTTAATGACAGGAGCCCAAGAAATATGTGGAAACGGGTGCTGAACACTGACTATTCGGGCGGAGATTCCCTAGTTGTTCGCATTCAAGCAGGATTTGTTGCAGAGGAATCTGTGCATCTCATAGTTTTGGTGTTCATTCTGTCTCATTCCTCGTTATGGATAATCACGTTTGTGATAATTTCCGTCATTCTATATTAATTATTTTTCTTTAGGGGTCAAATTTAACGTACAGGTTGTTATCGCAAATTTTATCATACAATTCCGTTCTTTGTCAACTCGCCTCACTTTCAGCTTTTGGCGTTTAAAAAATGTATTACCTATCCGTTTTCCCTTTGCAACTGCTTTGTTTTATTAGATAGTATATTTAACGCTCTCGTCTAGAATATTATATGTAGGCCTAATTGATTTAAGGTAATATTTCAACTCTACAATTGTGTCTTTGGTATGCCAATTAACTGTAAATGATGTTCTGGAGCGTGTGAAGAGAGGAGTACCCCATCATTACCATATCTTCTAGGTCTACTTTGAAAGGGAGTCTAATTACCTGTTAGGATCCAATTTATGCACCAAATAAATCTGTCTAAAAATTATTAATATTTCATAGAACCGTATGCAAAAAGTTCTAAAATATACTAAAATGTAAATATGAACGTGATTCTTTAACATCAAGGCATAAAATAACCCTACATGAGTTAAATGTCATTAAAATCAATCAATCAATTAATCAGCTATAAAATCTATTCGCTGTCACTGGATATTTTTTTAGATATCTCATTATAAAAACTTTATTTAGAAAGATTAAAATAAAAAGTCAAAAGATCTGCAATTTCGCCTCTCCGTTTCGCGTGAGACGAAATGATACACAGTATCTTTGGGAATAGAATACAGAAACAAAACCCCCCAACCCCCCACGAAAACAAAACCCACCCCCAAAAATTATACACAGGAACAAAAACTTTTGTTAATAACCGAATAAAACTCTTTCAGTTACTAAATAAATTACCATTAACAAATCTTTGAAAACTATCTATCTATCTATCTATCTCAGTTTCTTCATACTTATTTGAGTATTCAAATTATGAAAAAAACTCATGGGCAAATAAATATTTTTCATACATGAATCCATTTATTCGTGTTCGCTTTTATATCTTATGTCTCGTTGTCGACATTGCTAGCCATTTTGTATACACGTCCATCGCCATCTCCAAACTCTCTCACTCTATTTTCACCTCAAAAGCAACATTTCTCCACTGAAATGTCAGTGTTAATATAATGTTACTAAACGGCTTCTGTATTGTTCAATTCTGACATATATTATTCCTTTAAATGTGGCAAAACTTGTGTCTCTTGAGCTCGAAATAACGAAACATATTTCTTTTTCCTGACTTATCGTCCATCCAGCTCTACAGTTCCTTATAATGAATAAAACTTGATACCTGAAAATATACTGCACGATCAACGACAGAAAAAAAATGAATAAATTACGGTGAAGGTCGTCTTCTGGCTATTAAATCAAATGAAAATTCAAACTTGGAGAAAGAATATCTCGATCGAGCAAGCAATTAACATGCTATTGGTGAAGCGGGTCAGAGTATCAAGTGGGGAAAGCTAACAACTTGTAGACTGAATTTGGATTCGAAGAAAATAAATAAAATCAACATCGAAAGAAGACTTTTTTGTTTAAGCAGTACGAAATCCCACGGGCGTTCTTAGCTTTGCCTACTCATAAATATGTCACCTAATCTCGAACAGAAGTTGATATACAACTACGTATGTATTTACACGGGAACACGGAAGAAAAAAATGCAAGAAAAAATTGTTGCAACAAATATTAAGGCAGGTAACTGCAGTTCCTCAGAAAACTGCTACAGGCACAGAATGTAAGAATGGAAATTCAATTTGGACGGATATTTGGATGCTTAATGAATATAGCTTAAATGTGAATCTACTTGTGCCTTGCAGTCTGTTGATGTGTATATATTTGAATATATGATAATCATACATGGATACTACTCAGTCTCGTATAAGCATCAACGCATAGATAGATATTTACTGAACATATTCCAGTTTTGAATATGGATGCAATGAGGGTACACAGCAATGAAGATTGATTTCGTTCCATATTGAAATATTTATTTTAATGAGCTGGCGATTACTGACCTTAGAACAAATGGCCCATTATTCACATAAGCACACACACACACACACACACACACACACACACACACACACACACACACATATATATATATATATATATATATATATAT
The DNA here is from genome assembly GCA_963585895.1 of Sepioteuthis lessoniana. Classification (NCBI taxonomy): domain Eukaryota; kingdom Metazoa; phylum Mollusca; class Cephalopoda; order Myopsida; family Loliginidae; genus Sepioteuthis; species Sepioteuthis lessoniana. The sequence continues at coordinate 115,974,339 of OY757917.1, read as the reverse complement.
ATATATATATATATGAGTAAAATTCCCTACTAAAAGCATTTTAAATCAGTAAAATACAGTGCAAAAATGAAGAGTAATACCACAATATTTTAACTATAAAAGGAAATAAAACTGTAATAACAGACGATTCTAAGTTAAACGTGACTGATCTTCAAATGAGTCAGCAAGTTATGAATAAATCATCATCATCATCATCATCATCATCAAGTCATGCTAATTTGACGGATTTCCTAACAGCCATCGCTCCCGGTACATCTTCTAGATTGCACCCAATATCCGTACAGAACTGGTCATTCAACACTGATGTATGCTCATGTAGGCGTCCACAGAAGAATGCCGCTAATGAGTTCGTCCCTATTTTTCCAGCAATGCTCGGAATGACTTGTTCATCTTAATAGGATGGTCTGTAAGAGGGAAGGTAAGTGGCCATACAATTTCTTATGGTGTGCTGCTTCCAGTACTTATTTAAAGTTACATGCACCATCATTGTATTATCCAATGTAACTTTTCTTGAAGCATTTTATAAAATACCTGGTGGTGCAGTCGTACAATAGTACTAACTCTGCATCAGTTTGGAAGAAGTTTCGTTTTATTTTATCACGGAGAAAATATTTCCCTATCGTTAGTAGCCTGTCGATAGCACTCCATGCCTTACCTATATGTATGTTGACATCGGTTTTAGTAGACGAGATAGTGCTACCGGCGTATGTTAAATGGTCAACTAATTTAAAGTAATAACACTGTAAGCACATAAAACAATTGAGACATTGTTTTGATCAATATTTATTATATCATTTTCTATTAAATGATCATAGATGATAGATGATCCCAACATAAGTGAAAGTTCAGTACATATCTTTGCATATATAGGTACATGGGCCACAATGTATATATATATATATATATATATATATATATATATATATATATATATATATTTGTGTGTGTGTGTGTGTGTGTGTGTGTGTGTGTGTGTTTCTGGCTTATAGAGGCATAATAGTCTTCAAAATGAAGAGGAAAGAAATTATACACTTCAAAAAACAATTCGCACGTAAAACCAAGCTTCACTTTTTAAAAAGAGTCATTTGATCAATCTCTAACATTGACATCATGTTAATTGCAAACAGTTGCCAGCAGTTGATATATAATTCTGAGGAAAGATTTGTAAAAATTATCATCTGCTTGACATTCTATTTAATTGTGCAATAGAGCGTGAAAGAGAGTGTGACATTTTCCGATGAACGGATTCTTTAACGAACCGTTGATCAAGGTGATACTGAAATAATTTGCAGATGTACAGAACTAGAACTACAACAACTGCTACTACAACAACTGCTACTACTACTACTACTACTACTACTACTACAATTGAAAGAAATAAGGAAAAGACAGAAAAAAAGGCTAATTGATAAAGCGTGTCCTCATTTTCTCTGCTGAGAGAAGGAAGCAGTTAGAAAAGAAGCAGTGTTTTGTGAATGAGGAACTCTTTACAGAGCCAGTCTTCTCTGCCAAATCAGTAGAAGTGAAGAGGGAAAGTGATGTTTCAATAGAATCAGTGATCCATCCAAAGTACATATATCATATATCGTTAAATTATAATTATGTGAAGGATATTTCGAGAAATGTGTTCGTTTTGAGCGAAGAGACAAGTCTATATTAAAATGAATTGACACGAAAAAGTGAAACCAAAAAGGAAAGATAAAATTCGTACAATAATTTGAAATAAGTAATTCTTTTTTTATATGGGATATACTTACGGATTATTACCAAAATATACATATCTATTGGTACATTCGTAATCTGTTAATTTCCCACACAAATAAATATAACATTGACATATTTAAAAAAAAATGTTGAAAAGAAAAATACCTAGATTTTGTTATTCATCATGAAAAATTTTATAATGAAAACGGAATATTATTTGTTATATATACAACTTTGAGACTCTGTAAACAAAAATAAATTAAAACACCCCTAACATCAACGCCTATCATTTTTGGAGATGCATTGAAAAACATTAATAGTGAGTATCAGTGAAAACAAATTACACTTACTCTTAACGAAGATTCCAAAATGATTGGGTTTCAATCGGAGGATAGTGCAGAGGATTTGAAAACAATTGGACAAGATAAAAGGTGATTAAAAAGATATTGCAGCTCGGAATCCTACCTCCGAATTTCTTGGTAAGATCGATACCATGGTTGACAATGATCCCTGCAAGTCAATCAGATCCATATCCCGGGACATAGGATTGTCTGAGTTTCTTAACAGACAGGTAGAGCACGAAGACATCCGGTATTTCTAATACGAGATGAGAAAGGGCTAATTTTTATCATAGCCGATGAAGGTCAAGAGAAAAACCCTGCTACAAAGCTTTTGAGCAAATTCAAGCATCCTCCCAAACTGAACATGCTCGGAATCAGATGATGAACTCAGAAAACAAACGTTGGCTTTTGTCCCCCCGAATATCCGGTGGCCTAACTTCCCAAAGTGCAATACTCTTAATTATTATGGGTGGGGCGTGGTTGAGCGTAAGACAAAGAAAAATTCGTGCAACAATAAAGTACACTAACCAATTTAAACAAAGAGATAATCGGAAAGGTTTGAAGGAGATTCCGAAGTAGACTGTGGGCCGTGGTTAAAGCAAATGACGATTTTTAAAATAGATTTACTTTCGAGTATTTCACGATATTTCCTTGTAATTTTGGTAAATGTAACTGATAAAGTAAGAAGTCTGAGTTATTTTCATTTTTGCGTAAATTAGACGACAGTTTACAGATCTCTTTCCTCTCTCTCTCTCTCTCTCTCTCTCTCTCACCATATATATATATATATATATATACGCGTTCTGTATGTCAGTAAGCCGCATTCTGACGACAAAGACAAACATCTAACATAACATATTCATCTTTTAACATAATTATTTTTTTGTAGATTTACGTATCGAACTTTACATAATTCTGAACATGTTTAAAGAAAACAACTTCAAAAGAATGAATAACAATTATTATAGAAAAAGAAATCATAATTAAAAGCAACACTTAATTTTTTCCTGACTTTTATGACTTGTCAGTAAAAGGTGCCTTTTTTGTTAGCTACTTTAGTCGAGGGTGACCCGAAGGCTCCTTTTTCAATAGCTACTACATCAAGGTGTTGAGGAAGGTGCTACTCAATTCTAAGGATTGCTTTATAGTGCTGAGTACTAAGCAAGGCGGCATCAAGTACCATTCTTTGAGTCTTTGGAATGACTCGACCTGGGATTGAACCCCGGTCTCCCGGATCCTTGGCGAACACTCTTTCTTTTACAAGTGTCATATGGATTATTAAAGGTTTCACTTTTGGTTTTTTGTTTTCTTTATTAAAAAGAGATTCCGACTGGGCTTGCAGTCAAACACGAATTCATTTGAAGGATATAAAAGATAGAATTTTCGCGTTTGTCTTTGGATTATTTTCAATTATTTTTATTCGTTCACTGTCCTTGAATTTAGAAAATAGACATACGTATTTATAATTAATAAATCAATTAATTCATTGTTTCTATAAGATTTTTATCAAGACTATTCAGCGCGTATCAAGTGATAATTGATCGCGAAATATGAAGCATTGTTGCAATACGTTTATAAAGTCTCGATATTTACATTACATTTTATTCTTAGCTTTTCTTTATAGGATTTAGATTCTTTCATGATATACAGAATATGTATGTATGTATGTATGTATGTATGTATCTATCTATCTATCTATCTATCTATCTATCTATCTATCGTTTTTTTATAAATCAGTAATTTTTCATTCAGAACCGTAAAACGAATCTAAATACACGTCTTGTTTTGGTGATTGCAATTTATTTTTTAATCTTTTAACGTAACATTTCCGTTTTTAATCCATTAAACTAGACAATTAGAAGCATATTTTCTGTTATATATATATATATATATATATATATATATATATATATATATATATATATATATATATATATATATATTTAAAACTGAATTCAGAAACGAATATTAAATGTAAATAGATGTATTTCTACATTTAGTCTTTCGCTTTTGTGAAACCAGCAATAGGGATACATTTGTTTTTGCTTTAAATTGATCGTGCTATAGCGCTACATATATTTGTGCTTTGAATTCAACTTCACTTTACTTTCTATTCGTGAAGACAGTTGTCTTTTACATTCAATCAATATCACATATATATAATTAGGTGATAAGAATTATCTTCACTCTAAAGGCAGTCAACATAGCAGAAAAAATGACATCCTTCCAACAGCTCCTCTGTCTATTTGAACGATGCTCGGTAAGTCAAAATGATACAAGAAGTGAGAAGATATAGAATGATAGAATTGAAAATAGATGATAATGATAATAATTTATTTGTTTATTAAATGATTCTAATTTGGCTGTTAATTGTAATGTTATGCAAGAGATTTTAGAATATTTTTTCTTTTATTTTAAAGACATCAAATACAAATAATAAATCCCGTTTCTTAAAATCAAATTTCTTCCTAAATATTTTATTGTAGAGCCACAAATATTGCTCAAATCAAGAATGTCTATTTTTAATGTTTCTCTTTATTGGATTTTACTCTTTGCGTTGCATATTGTGCAGAGCGAGACTTTTAAAAATATTTGTTTAAGAAGCATTTTTGTTGGACGTTAATTCGAATTGAAATCGCTAATTTGAAATGAATTAAATTGCAATATTTGCTTCTTCGATTTTATCCGTTTTATTAGAAATATTTTTTATCAAAATGTAAACATCCTTTTGCCTTTCAGTAAAAATAAAGGAAAGATGAAAATGAAAATACATCGAACTAATAAATGATCAGACTCATATTGCAGGAACAAACGGATAATTGATATTCATATCGAATGATCAGGACCCTTGTTAAATTGGATGAAAAGAAATCTAAAATATTTTGATCCGAGAGTTAGATAAATATTGGCTCTCTATTAAGTTTTAAAAGCTAATATTTACATCGAAAGAAAAGAAGGATAGACTGTGTTGAATCGGGGAAAAACAACATTTAAAGAACGAATAATCTGACTACCAGAGGTAGGAATAAAGAATCTTGGGGGATATAAAAAACAATAACGCACGAAATGACAGAAATATGGCCGTGTAAATGATACGTGAATAAAATAAAATCAGTTTCATAGCAAAAATTAAATTCGAAACAAAATGATTTTCTCTACACAGAAAAAAAGATAAAATTTAACGGAAAATCGTAAGTGGTATATGAAATCAGATCAAGAGGAGTTGAATCTAATATGAAATGATTTTCGTAATTTGTTGATGGTGTTCTTCCCATTTAGATACGGGACGATCGTTTCTGTGTGAATTACAAAATTAACTCTTTAAAATATTTAAACGCAATATTAGCCTATATTATTATTTTATAGTCTTGTGGTAAATAACAAAATAAAAAATGCTATTAATCAAATTTTAAAAGAAGAGGAGAGATGAGTGACAAAAACATAATGAATAAATAAATAAATGAGAGAAGTCTTTACTTTGAACGACCGACAATTTAACAAAAATAGAAATTGGAAAAAAGAATATGATTTGAAAAATCAAGACAAGCAAAAATTGACCAAAAAATCGTAGAAAACGCTTTTTCCAACAACCGATTAATAATAATCTAGTCGTTAAATATTTATGATTTTTTTCTCCAACAAAAATATAACAGATACCAGTGATTTTTATTCTGTAGCTAGTAATATTTTCACGTAAAAAGAAAAACACGGGTAAGTATCCTTCCTCTTGTCATATAAGGACTTTTCAGAAACTTTTTCACTGAGCGTTAATTTTCAGGGATGCATTGACAAAAAATGATTCTGTTATATAAACAATATTGTTCATTTCAACTAAGTCCACGTGGTTTTGTTGTTTTTGGATTCAGTTCATTTCATTTACTTTTACATGTAGTCAGCACTGTCAGCAGGTTTTATATTACGCCGATTGCACCCTCTAAAGAGAAGTAAAACTTCCACCAAAAAAGAACCATCTTGGATATTAAACTGTATCCGATGATGTGGTTTCAATTCTCGAGTGCTAGGCAATTTGGAGTGACTATTCCTTACCGTTACTTCCAGGTTCACTTTGAATCGGAGAAGTAGTTCCTATTAGGAACACATCTTTGCTTCAGCTCGATTTATTCAAACATAATCGTGTGCGAATTATTTGTAAAAAGAACCTATAATTGCGCCATAAGGATTATTATTACTTACTTGAAACCAAATCAATGCTTGTAAATTATTGCTGTTACATAGGAATGCTTGAAACTATATTACTGTGTGCAAAGAAATTATTATTATTTAAAACAAATAGTTACTTTAAACCATATAATTGAGTAAAAACTATTAGTGGTGTAAAGGGATATTTCATGATATATAATTGTCTGAAAAAATAATAACAGATAAAAGAGAGGAATAAACTTCAATATAACACTGAAAATAGTTATAATTACAATCAAAATCTACAAACGATTCAATTTTCGATATAAAATATCTCAGAACAAGTTAATGTGACATTAAAATAATAAACAGAACAAGTTTGCATTTTTTTTCTCCAATAATCCATACTTAGAGGCAAAAACTGGATTATTTAACCGCATCATCTTTCCATCGAGTATGGTTTTTGGGTTTTAATGGCTTACTAGACTCACATATTTTCACGAAAAATAGATGTCTGAGTAAGATTTAGATCTCTGTGACAGATTACAATATATATATATATATATATATGTGTGTGTGTGTGTGTGTGTGTGTGTGTGTGTGTGTGTGTGTGTATGTGTTTGTAAACGGTTTGAATTTAATGGTATAAAAGATGTCATTGGGATTAGGGAAATATTCTTTCTGAACGAAATTCAAACATGTCAATCTATTTCTAAGCCGGAACCAATGCCAGTGTGGCCACGGTATCACAAAAAGGTATCTCATTTCTTAACAAGGCCTCTGCCATAGCGGTCGACAGTAGTAGCTGCGTTTGCAATCGGTGGTAGGAAGGTTACCTTGACTAATCTTTCTTTCCCTATCCCTCCGTTGCTTGTCGTTGCATACACTGCGGCATGCACGAAAGGGTCAATCGACTTGACATCCGTGACAGGAGGGATTTTTGCGTCACCGTCTCGTTTCGAGGAGACAAGTTGGCTTCAGGCTCAAGGTGTCGTACTTTGTTGATCAGTCACTACACTGGGATCGATAGAGACTAAGCCCTCAACTCATTCGATTCATCATCGAGGAGAGACAACCTTCCCAACTCGGACACGAAATCAAGCAATAGTTTTCATCGTGGTTTATTTCAGTAGACCAGAGACAAAAATATATTTAAAGCTAAAACTTGTCAGAGAACTAAAAAAACTTATGAAATACCCCTAATTTTCGATTCCCACGAAACAATAACGAAAAACCCAGCACAAAATGTTCTACTTGATTGTATGAGAGCTGTGATCTAGATAGTATCGATTCTTGTCCTGATTTCCAATTCCTGAAGTTTTTTCCCAGATCTTTGGGGACCGTTCCATGAGCTCCAACTAGAATTGGTATCCCATTCACTTTTATGTCCCACTATCTTTTCAGCTCTCTTTATCTTTTTTCTTTATTTTCTTTTCTAATTATGGTCTACAGGGTCGACAAAATCGACAAGATCTAGTATTCCCGCCACCATTCGACGATTTGCTTTTATATCAAAGTCTCTGATTATTATTATAATCATTATTATTTACTCATAAGAGTTTTTCACATCAGCTAACGCTGATGGTCATTCACTGAAGTTTGAAATACAGCAAGTCTCCTTAAAACTCCAGGACTCTTCTCAGTATTCTGACCTTTCTAAATAATGCCGTAGTTTGGATGATCTCCACTCTTCCGCCAAATTCCAAGTCCTCCAGTCCCTTTAATAATCCTTTAGTTATTGTGCCAAGAGCTCCAATCACAATTGGTACAATCGTCACTTTCAGGTTCCACAGCTTTTTCAATTCCCAAGCAAGGTCGAGGTACTTATCCTTCTTTTCACATTCTTTCAGTTTTATTTTCTGGTCAGCAGGGAGAGCAAATTTTCTTTTTTTTTGTTAATTATTATAAGGTCTGGTCTTCTGGCCGAGATTAGGTGATCCGTGTGTATGTCAAAGTCGCATTAGAGTTTATGTGTATCATTTTCTAGGACAGGTGCTGGGTTTTGCATATACCATTTGTTAGTGTGGTCAAATTTTAATTTCTTTCACATTTCCCAGTGGATCACCGTGCCCACCCAGTCGTGTCTAGCCTTGTACTCCTTCTGTGCTAATTTGCTACATTCGCTTATTATGTGATTGATGATTTCATCTCCGTCACTGCATAGTCTGCATTTGCTATTCTGTTGCGTCTTAACTATCCTCGCTTTGATATGATTGGTTCTTATGGCGCTGTTTTGTGCTGCCATTAGGAGACATTCTGTTTCTCTCTTAAAGTTTCCTTTTCTTAGCCATGTCCAGGTTTTGTCGTGTGAGATGTTGTTTATTAGTCGTTTAAAACGCCCATGGAGTTGTTTTCCTTCCCATTTTTGTTTCCAAGTTTTTGTCATTCTTTAATCTATCGTGTTGTCAGTATTGTTTCTGATGGCCGTAATCAGTCCTCTTTCGTGTTTTTCTATGTAGACTTCGAGTCGTTGTATGGATGTGACAACACTGTCTTCGATGCTGGCAAGTCTTCTTCCTCCCTCTTTTCTTGGTACATATAGTCTGTCCACGTCGTCTCTGGGATGTAATGCCTTGTGTATGGTCATTAGTTTTCTAGTTCTTTGGTTCATTTGTCTAAATTCATCTCTGGTCCACTTGAGAAAGGGTCCCGAGTATCTAACGAGGGGTACAGCCCAAGTATTTATTCCTTTGATAAGGTTTCTGCTACTGAGTTTTGTCTCGAGTTGTTTTCTAGTTCTCCTGAGATATTCTTTTTGAATTTTGTTTTTCATTTCGACTTGTTTGATGGTGTCAGACTCCAAGATTCCTAAGTATTTGTAGGTTTCGTTTTCTGCGAGTGTTCTGATCTTGTCTTGATTTGGTAGTTCTATTCCGTCAGTTAGATATCGTTTGTCACTTTTCATGACAAGCAGAGCGCATTTTTCAATGCCAAATTCCATCCCTATGTCTTGACTGAATATTCTGTGTGTATTAGGGTTTCCAGTTCGTTTTCATTTTTTGCAAATAGTTTTATGTCATCCATGTCCATTAGGTGGTTGATCTTTCTTGCAATCTACTTTGTTTGTATCCGGCCGTGCATTTTCTGAGGATGTGCTTTAGTGGCATCATGACAATTATGAATAGCAGGGGTGATAGTGCACCTCCTTGGAAAATCCCTCTTTGGGTCTTTGTTTCAGCCAAGCTTTTTCCTCCTGCTATTAATTCAACTCTCCAATTTTTCATGGTTTTTTCGATGAAGTTTATGATTTCGTGTGATATTTTGTACATTTTGAGACAGTTTATTATCCAGCTTTGTGGAACCATATCATGTGCCTTTTTGTAGTCTATCCAGGCCATAGCTAGATTTTTCCGTCTCCTTTTACTTTCATTTAGAATGTGTTGATCTATGTCGAGTACCTCTGCTGTGTCTCTGGATCCTTTGCAGCATCCTTTCTGTTCATCAGGGAACTATCCGCGGCTTATTAGCGAGTAGTTTATTTCTTCCCTTATTTGTGCTGTTAATATTTTCCGCATTATTTACTCCTTGAGAGTTTTTCACATCAGTTTTAGCTGATGGTCTTTCACTTGAATTTGAGTGACAGCAATTCAGTTTGGATGGTCTTCATTCGTCCGCCAACTTCCGAGTCCTCAAGTTCCTTTAATAATTCTTTAGTTACTGTACCAAAAAGCACCACTCACGATTGTTATAATTGTCACCTTCATGTTCTATATTTTTTTTTAATTCCCTAGCAAGGTCGAGGTACTTATCCTTCTTTTCACTTTCTTTCAGTTTTAGTCTGTGGTCAGCCGGGACAGCAAAGTCCACAATTTTGCAAGTTCTCTTTTTTTGTTGATTACAATAAGGTCTGGTCTTCTGGCCGGGATTAGATTATCTGTTTGTGTGTCAAAGTCCCATGGGAGTTTATGTATATCATTCTCAAGGACAGATGCAGTGTTGTGCATATACGATTTGTTCATATGGTCAAATTTCAATTTCTTTCACAATTTTCAGTGGATCACCTTGCTCCCCACCTCTGCGTGTCTAGTCTTATACTCTTTCTGTGCTAATTTGCTGCATTCGCTCATTATGTGATTGATGGCTTCGTCTCTATCTCCACATAACCTATATCTACTGTTTTGTTACGTCTTATGTATTCTTGCTTTGTCCTTATGGCGTTGTTTTGAAGAGATTCAGTTTCTCTTCTAAGGTTCCCCTATTATTATTATTATTATTATTATTATTATTATTATTATACTCTTTACAATAACCTTCATAGAATTAAGAAAAACAGGGGGAATTAATGATTGGGTTTTGGGTTATTCCTACATTTATTTCATGTATCATGTTGGACTGACCTTTTGAAATTGAAAATGACAACAAAAGTTCTAAAACATATAGTTATAACTCATATAACCTGATTTGGTCGAAGGAGTGCTACACGTGAATAGCATGGTGGAGCCCATCCCTTTCCAGGTTTACAACTGGTTTGAATTCAGTTTTCCTTATTTTAAACCGGTTGCCCAAACAGTTTTAAAGATCCCAGTTTATTCTCCCATTTACCCATAGCTGAGAGGATTATATTTGGATTCATACCTTTCCCAAGGGTGCTATCGCTACATAAATTGCAAATGGTTATGTTCAGGTGCTGAACTTTGGTAGCTGGGTTCATATCCTACACTGATAACCGTTACGTTACGAGCGCCTTTCTTAAGAGTCCCTCAAAACGTCACCTTCCTACTTTGAATTGTTTCATTTTCAAATGAAGCTTATGAAAAGGGCATTATGGAAATCCTCAAGAACTTTGTAGATATTTGTAGATAACCAAGGCAATTTGCCGTAATCAACCAACAACAGATACCCAGATAAAAATAGGGTGAAAAATTACAATAAAGCGGCTCAAAATTGTCGAGATATGTGAAGCGAAAAATAAGAAATGAAATAAAAATAGGATAGAATTATTAACACATAAAATAAAATTTATGACAAGAAGATTAAATTCCAAGTGTTTGATTCATTATTTTCCGTTTTTTGTCAAAGTAGAAATGGTTGCCCTCTTCTGTTAACTGCAGAAGATTAATGAAGGCTGTTCAGATTTAGAAACAAAATAGCTACATTAAAGCCAATAATTTCTTTCTTAAGCAAATATGATGTTTAAAATGTGAAGAAGAATCTGAGTAATCGTCTGTTTAGTTATATTTCTCATAGATTAAACGAATTTTGCAGTTACATTAGAGATCTGATACTTTTAATAAGCATACAAATTCTCTATTCAGTAGCTTGTAAGACAAAAACAATGTCTATATTTAGCGTTCTATTTCTTGACTTGACATAAAAAGATCGTGACACTTAAAATCAATTACTAAGTTCATTTATAGTATTTGATGTTTGGTTCGTTTATGGTAATTTAGTCGACAGATTTATCAGTATGGGTACTTATGACATTTTTTGATTCAATCAGTTATGCTAAGAAACGTTTTTCGTTTGAGTCTGTAGTTGACTGATTGATTGATTTTAATGGCATGTCAACCCGTGTAGGATTATGTTATGTCATGAGGTTTGGGAATTGTGTAGATTGTGCGTAAATTTACATTTTTTTGTTGTTGTTATCTAAACGAATTTTTCACCCGCTTATATATCAAGTATTTCTATTTAATACCAATAATTTGCGCTTAGTTTTATGATTTTTACTATTCTTATCTAATATTAATATCTAATACAAAGTAATAGGGTTTCAAATCACCAATAATCCTCTGTAAACAATTATAGATTCAAGTAATTATTCTTAGTAGAATTAATTTACAAACTGTTAAATTGTATTGTTTATTACAATCTAATGCAAATAATTTTCAAAGTGTTTTATTTGACTAGTAGATGGAAACCTGACAGGTAATAATTCTCTGGGTAGTAAGGACTTCGGAGTAATGTCAATGATGGACAACTTCATAGTTTGAAGAGTGTCAGATGCAAATAGAGTTTAGTGTCATAATCAGAACTCACCATTTTGTGTGGGGGTCTTACTCCTATGCAAAGGAAAAAGTCAGCTTATTGTAAGTCCCGACAACAAGGCTATTGGATCTTTAGGGAATGGATTTGTAGGGGATGAATCTGTAGGCGATGGTTTTGTTTCCGAAAAAATTGTGAAAAAATAACCGCCTCCTGTTTTGAGAGTAGAGGTTATTGAAGCGAAATAAAACGACCTTGAAGAGTCAAATTTACCAAATTATTTCATGTTGGAAGATATCAGGTAATATGGCAAGTTACCGATAATTTTTTTTTATTCCTAATGCCAAAGTACAGAAAGTATTAGGCAAATGAATCCAGCCGCCATTTGGCAAAATGTTTCTGTCATGTTCCGTTACTAGTAGTTCAATCTGGAGATTGGGATGGAATTCAGAAAGAAATATATTTAAGAACTGAGTAAGTTGATTAAAAACCGAAAAAGAAAAAAGGATGATGTTATTCTTAAAGAATACGAAAAGATATAAATTAGAGAAAGAAGAAGAAGAAGAAGAAGAAGAAGAAGAAGAAGAAGAAGAAGAAGAAGAAGAAGAAGAAGAAGAAGAAGAAGAAGAGACAGTTGTTATGTTGGAATGAATGAAACTTCTAAAATGTTGGCAAGGGAAAAGAGATATAAAAAATGAAAACTTTTTGATAAAGATGGTCGGAAAAAGTTGATGAATAAAAATCATACTTTATTGTTATTTCTTTATTTTTTGCTAAATTCGTTTTTTCTTTTGAATATAAAAATAAATTCGGAAAAATCACTTTCCAGGATCGTTATATGGTGGGTGTGGCGAAACAATCAAAACAGAGAAAGATAAGACAAAAATAAAAGAAAGAAAGAAAGAACGAAAGAAAGAAAGAATGGAAAGCAGGAAAGAAAAGTTCGGACATTAGCACCCAACCCAGACGCATTCTTTCCTTTCAAGCATTATTATTTTAATTTGATAGGAGAAGAAATAATGAAAAATGGGGGCAGAAAAAATAAGCGGGAAAAACACAAGAAAGGTGGGACGAAGGTGAACATGGCTGTTCTCTGAAATCAATCGACAAAGATTGAAAGTTTCCTTTGATCTCTGTAAAAAGAAGATTGATTATCTTATCTTCAGTTCAGTTGTTCACTGCCGTTTCGAAAAACGTATAACGCTCTCTATTAAAAAACAACAACAACAACAACAAAAACAAAAAAAAGACAGTGTTTAAAAATTGCGTGAACATTTAGAAACATAGATAAATTGATTTATATCTATCCAGTTTTGGTAGAGTGAAATTTACACGGGAGAATCTACAGAATGTTTAGGCCCAAGTGTTCAGAATTGAGACCACCACCCACAAAAAAAAAAAGAGATGGAAGCACCTGTTTAGAAAATACAAGGGTCATTCAATAAATAAGTGGGATTCTTTTTGAAAAAAGCCAAATTAATTTATTTCAGATTTTTTTCATGAATTTAAACTCTTCATACTTTGAAATTGGTTTATAGCAAAAGTATTTTAATCTCGCAAAAAGAGTTGTTTTGATTGTATTCAAGATGATGATTAATGAAACTGTTTCGAGCCTGAAAAGAGTTCTCTCGTCAAATATTTGATAGCTGATAAGTGTAAATCATGTAAAATTCACAAAAGAATGTGTAATGTATAATGTATAAGGAGATGTATACTTTAGCAAAAATATATTGACAAAGGGCAAAAAATGGGTTTGCTACGACGAGTCTGAGTCGAAAGGAGAGTCGATAGAGTGGAAATACACTGATTCTCCAGTAAAGAAAAAATTCCGGTTGCATCGATCAATAAATAAGTTCATGCTAACAGTTTTCAGGATATGAAAGAACCTATCACAACTGATTCCCTAGAAAACAGTGCAGTTCTAAAGTGTTTCCCTATTGCCAACCCTTTCTGAAAAATTCAGCTCATTTGTTGAATGACCCTTTTTTGCAGTTAAAAGTGCAACTTACGAAGTGAATACGATAAGTTTCCACATTTTTTTCGTACAGGCATTCAAAATTATCGTAGACTCTTGAAAATTCAGTATGTTATTGCTATACATCTTTTGAGATGACTGACCAATTTTTATAATTTCAGGTTCAAATCAACAGCTACAGCAACAATTGGAATACACCCTACAGAAGTCTGATTGTCACAGCTGGTGAATTTCAAAAATGCAATCTGACACTTTAGAAGAACGATATACAATAAAATTCTGTTTTAAACTTGGAAAAAATGTAACAGAAAGGTATGAAATGCTTCAGACTACTTTTAGAGCATCTTGCATGAATAGAGCATCAGTTTTTGTGTGGCATAAGGGATTCAAGGAAGGCAGGGAGTCTGTGAGGGATGATGAGAGGTGTGGGAGGAGTAAGGAAGTCAATACACCACAGTTAATTGGTCAAAGGATTAGGTTTAGGCTTAGGGTTACTATGTTGATGTTTTAAGGGAGTTCAGGAAGAAATTCCGTCGGAAGAGGCCAGTACTTCAAACCAGGTTATTGGAATTTCCACCAGGACAATACACCAGTCCACAACTCCATCCTTGTCACAGACTATTTGACCAAGATGGGCATCAAGACAGTTCCTCAGCCTTCCTATAGTCCAGACCTTGCTCCCTGTGACTTTTGCTTATTCTCTAAGCTCAGCGGCTGTCGTTATGAGACAACTGAGGAGATAAAAGAGGCTGTGACGAAGGTCATTGAAACGCTCACTTAAGAGGACTTCCATGGGGTCTTTCAGAAGTTGTTTTAACGGTACAACAAGTGCATTGCAGCCGGAGGAGATTGCCTCGAATGGGACTAGAGTTTCATGTGTGTACTATCAATAAAAGTGCCCATACGAAAAGAATCTGCAAACTTATTGTATGCACTTCGTACAACAGAACTGAAATATATTAAACACAAATGATTTCATCCAAATCTAATACAGACATATAACCTCTTAATTGAACAACTAATTCTTTTGCTTCATTGTCAATGTTGTTTTGGGGGCTGGGAATCTTGAAATGATATCAAATTTTCTAAATTAACTTGAGTTTTCGAGAAAATAGACATACTTGAAATTATCATTTTTACCCCAACAGAACACGAAACTATCAAAATGGGCTGTAGGATTTGGTCTGCTTTTGAATCTTCAACATTATCTTTATTTAATCTTGTTTACATTGCTTATCACATTTGTCGATATATCAGCCAAATTTTACCAAGCATATATGTCCATAAAAAATGGTTTACTGATTTTAAGAATCAAGCCTCTAGAACAAGATGTATGTTTTGAACTCCTCGTAAAGTGTTCGAAACCTATGGAGAGAGTACCTTTGAAGAACTGAAGAGTCTGCATCATACACTTATATCTCAGCTAGTAAGAATTTTCTGTTAACCACAAAGCCAGTAACGATGAAGAAGTAATGTAAAAAAAAACAAACTCTAAAACATCGGATATGGGCATTCAGTTTCTCATTTCCCCAAAAATACTCGGATATATGTCAGATGTATCTTGGATATTTCGGAAAATTATAAGGTGAGTGAAATGATCAAAATATAAAACTGATTGAAGAAAGGTATCAAGGTAGGTGGAACAAGTATGTTATAACGGACAATTGTTGAGTTCAACCAACAAGCTTTTTCTGTATATAAGCGTTTTTCTATATATGGTGAAGACCTGAGTCAGCTTTTATAGTTTTCATGTTATTCAAATTCATACCATGGTGTAACGGTTATCGTCTTAATAAATGAATTTGTTGGCTCGAGCTCAAATTCTGGACGAGGTTGGTTGCATAGGAAAGGCATGTATCAATATATTCACCCTTGTTCCTGTTAGGAGTAAAATGTCGAGTAGATTGGGCTCTTTAATTTTGGTGTAGCAACCGGTCTCGGCAAAGAAAAAACTCTGAATTCACAACAGTTGTACCTCATTTCAAAATTGACCTTGTGTCACATCCTGTTCGCAGTAAAGGACCGGGATAAATACATATTCTGCAAGATAAAACGGCATTTTGTATCTCATGTATTTCGTTTTATATGATTTGAATCAGTTTTCATCTTATAAATACACATTTCTTCTTGCATTTTGTATATCGAATAAAATTGAAAAGCTACTGCAATAAGATCATAAAATTCATCATAATATTACATTTTAAGATGACGAAATACCTAAAGATTAATCCCAGAATAAAGGCTCAGGGACCGACAGAACGATATTCAGGGTTCAAAATGACTGCCCCGCAAGCGCTAATAGTGAATGGCTAGAAACTAATCCTATGGGCAGAGAAACAGCAGCAGCAGCCACCATTTCATTTTAGTTATCACCTCGGCATTGAATGGTGAACATTAGGCGTTTTTCCAGAGCGCCACATCTTATTACATCCCGTTGCCAGCTCGCCCACCAGATCTATCCTCTTGAGATTAATTCCTCTGGCCATATCTGAGAGCACAAGTTTCAAACTGTGACCACAGATAAGTGACGATCTAAAAGGTTTTACTTGTCATGAAATCGCAACAATACCTGAGGCAATGTTAGAGTTCCAGTAAATCTATGTAAGGTTTTAAGTATGTACAGCACGAGAAAACAAACATTTAAGTATGTAAAGTACGAGAAATTAAAACATTTGGATCATGTAATTTTTCAAAGTAATTATAATTAGAAAAAATCTCAAAAATTTTCCCTTACTTCCGTAAAATTAAATTTAGAACATGATTTATGTTACCTCTTCTATTTACGTTCCCAATCAGAGGGATTATTTTACAGAACTCTCTCTCTCCCTCTCTCTCTCTCTATCTCTATCTATCTCTTCTCTCTTTCTCTCTCTCTCTCTTTCTTTCGTCTGTTTTCATATGAACGTGTTAACTTATAAATCAGAAAAGCGATGTCATTGAACATTAAAATCGCACCTATATTTTGATATGTTTACAATAAGGAGAAGTACAAAATTTAGTTTTTAAGTTTAACTGATTGAATGATATTGTTCAATGATTAAAACTCAATCGATTTGTGGAACTCATCACAGTTCTTCTTAAGTAAGTACAAAAATGAGGATCTCTTCAGTTCTTAAGAACCACCATATTTAAATTTCATACAGATTCCACTGGCGAAATTTTAATTAAGTGCATTTTTTTAAAATTATTGTTTTGTAATTTATTACTAATTGAAAAGAAATTCTTAATTTTTGGAGATCTCAAAAATGTTTCAAACCAAGAGGGGTAACTTTTGTAAAACATTATTTAAAATGAAAAGCCATAAAATAAATTGTAATCCTTAATATTTTACATTTCTAATTCTTAGATTCTTTTTAGTTTAGAAGATAAAAAAGAAAAAATAACAAAAAATAAATGAAACGTTCAAAGTTCCATTTAAAATTGATCAGTACAAAATTCTTTTTTATTATATCTCACCATGTGCAAAAAAACAAAACAAACCAAAACAAAACAAAACAAAGCAAAAAGAAAAAACAAAACAAAACAAAAAACAAACAAAACAACAAAAGCAAAAACGAAACCCTTAAGAATTAACTACACAGAAAAAAAAATCATAAGAAACAACAACATTGAAAAAACATTTAAACAACTACACAGGAATATAAAAATACTTACGAAACTACTACACAAAAAAAAAAACACTTAAGAAACAACGACACAAAAAAAAAAAAAAAACACTTAAGAAACAACTACACAGAAAAAAACATTTAGTAACAAGTACACAAAAAAAACAACTGCGCAGAAAAACACTAAAGAAATAACTACACAGAAAAACCTTTTAAGAAACAGGAACACAGAAAAAAAAAACTCTTAAAAGACAACTCCACAGAAAAATAAAAACACTTAAAAAACAACTACACAGAAAAACACTTAAGAAGCAGCTACACAGGAAAAACTTTTAAGAAACAAGAACACAGAATAAACTCTTAAAAATAACTCCACAGAAAAAACACGCACAAAAAAACAACTCGTGAAACATCTCCATAGACAAAACATTTAAGAAACAACTCCATTGAAAAAACACATAAAAACAACAAGACAGAAAAAAAAAAGAAATAACTACACAGAAAAAACACTTAAGAAACAACTCCACAGAATAAAAAAAAATTTAAGAAACAACTATACAAAAAAACATTCAAGAAACAACTCCATAGAAATAAAAACTTATAAATAACTCCACAGAAAAAAACATTTAAGAAATAAGTCCACCGAAAAAAAAACTTAAGAAACAACTACACAGAAAAGCATTTAGGAAACAACTACACAGAAAAAAAAAAAAACACTTACGAAACAACTACACAGAAAAACATTTAAGTAGCAACTACACAAAAAGAACCACTTAAGAAGCGAGTACACAGAAGAAACACTTTAGAAAAAAACAACACAGAAAAAAACTTAAGAAACAACTACACAGAAAAAAACACTTAAACAACTGCACAGAAAAAAAAAATACTTAAGAAACAACTATACAGAAAAACAATTTAAGAAACAACTCCAGAGAAAAAAAAAAACACTTATGAAACAACTATACGGAAAAACATTTAAGAAACAACACAACAGAAAAAAAAAACAGTTAAGAAACAACTACACAGAAAGAAAAACTCTTAAAAAACAACTCTACAGAAAAAAAATTAATAAACAACTGCACAGAAAAAAAAAACACTTATAAATAACTACACAGAAAAAAACATTTAAGAAACATATACACAGAACAAAGCACTTAAGAAATAACTACACAAACAAACATTTAAGAAACAACTCAACAGAAAAAAAAATTAATAGACAACTACACTACACAGAAAAACACTTAAGAAATAACTACACAGAAAAAACTTTTAAGAAACAAGAACACAGAAATTTTCTCTTAAAAAACAACTCCACAGAAAAAAAACATCTAAAAATAACTACACAGAAAAACACTTAAGAAACAACTACACAGAAAAAAATATTCAAGAAACAACTCCACAGAAAAAAAGACTCAAGAAATAACTCCACAGAAAGAAAAAAAAACAGTTACGAAACAACTACACAGTAAAAAAAAAATTAAGAAATAATTACACAGAAAGAACATTTAAGAAACAACTCCACAGAAGAAAAAAAAACACTTGAGAAACAAGTACACACAAGAAACACTTAAGAAACAACTGCACAAAAAATTTCTTAAGAAACAACTCCATAGAAAAAAGACTCAAGAAACAACTACGCAGAAAAAAGACTTAAGAAACAACTACACAGAAAAAAAACCAAGTACACAGAAAAAAACACACACACACAAAAAACAAATACAAAGAAAATTTAAATGTAATCATAGAATGAACGATATTCCCTAACCTCGAGGCATAAAATAGCCCTATATGCGTTGACATATTGCTAAAATTATTCAATTAGTCAATAAATCAATCGATAATATTTTTAGAAATAACTTACTTTCTACAATATCTTGTTAAGTCAAGTTCAGATGCGAAATTCATTTGCCATGCAAAAGCGAAAGGGAGTTTTCTGTATTTAAAAAACTGAATAATGTCTACTCTACCTTCAGTGCTTTGGAAACAATTTGAAGAGATTAAGAAGATTTTTTTATGGACAGGTTAGAATAATTGTAATCACTTAATTCTATTAAAAACAAATATTCAGGTAAAGAGTAATAAACAATGAGCTTCGAATTCTCCTTTTTTAGTTGGAAATTGGTTTTAAAATGCCCTTTTACAATCTTTATGAGATTTGAAGTGACAAAAAGAGAGCGCAATTTTAATGAGTAATTTGAGTTGTTGAAAGAATCTGCAAAATCGAGGAGAAAAAACACAAAGTTTTCTATGATAAATCGTGGAACTTGCAGCTACGTTGGACATTCAAGGAAATAAAAGAGACTTTTGCTTAGAAGGAAACCTCTTTTTAACAGTATTAGAAAAACTAATCTGACAAGCCCTCTTATAAATTTCATTTCCTTCTAAAGAGAATAAATTCAATAGCAGTAACATAATCCATACAATTGGGGTGGGTGGGGTGATAAAATGACAAATACGAATTGCATATTAGCTTGTATGGAGTTTCATTCAGATTATAAAATTTACATGATCGAAATTTGTAGGTTTTTATTGAGCGTAAGGATATATAGCATAGATTTATAATAATGAATTTAGTTGAGTCGAAATAATTTCAAAAATAAACATTTTTCTATAGCAAGAAATTTGATAAAATGGATGTGTACTAATTTCAATTTAGTCTGAGCAATTACAGCTTAATTATCAAGAAATCTTGCTCATTAATTGAGTGAATGGTTGATTTTAACGGCATGTCGACCCAGCTGGGGTTATTTTATGACTAAAGGTTATGGAATTGCGTACATTTTATATTCATATATTCCTTTTCGTGTAGTTTCTTAATTTTTTTTTGCATATGGTTAAAGAATATTAATTGTTCCTATTGAAATCAAATAGTTTGCAAACAGATCTATTTTACTCGTAGATGAGTCCTTAAAAAGTACAACGACCTCAGATCAGTGTAGACATTGAAGTAATGGCAATGAATGAGTACTCCACACTTCTAACTGTAGCCTCACAACCAAATACAATATAGTATCATAAACAGAACACCGCTTCTATTCATATTGATCAAATCTTTCCTTTCCTTATGAAATTTGGTCCTATTGATACTGATAGAGATCATGTATCTGCTAAAGTATTCATTTCTACTGCGGACAAACGAACAAACTTCAATTTTTATAGGGATAGAGACGAAAATACAACTTCTTCTGAATAACTCTAGGCAATTTTCCATTAGAAATAATATTCTAAAAGCAAAACAAAAATATTGAAATAACACTTTATGCTTTTCCCATTACGATTCTACCATTCTTTTTCTTTTGTCAAGTCTCAAAGTTTACGCGCTTGTCATTTTTACTGCCACTTGTCACTTTTTACAATCCGTTCAGCGTCATTTCCTGAAAATGCAACTTTCTTAAGCAGCAAAACTACACAACATGATTTTATAGACATTTTGTCTAGAGGTGTTTTTCAAAAGTAAGTATCTTCAACTAAGTCACCTTAAATTCTGAAAACTTCAACCTTCGATCTCCAGTTACGAAGACCGGATGTTAATTTCCTATTTAAATCCCTAATTCTTATGTGTCTTTCAATTTATTTTCATTAGACATTAAATGTGAGTAATTTCACGCCTGATAGAGAAGTTAGAGTAAATTTATTTAGCAACTAGCAAAGTCATAAACACTGTTCATTATATTACGGCGGATTACAAACGTAAGAAAGTTTGCTTAATAATAGGCCTTTAAAAGAAAAATAACTAACAGCAAATCGTGTATATATATATATATATATATATATATATATATATATATATATATATGCGCGTGTTTGTATATATATATATATATATATCTCATCATCACTCTCGTCATCCTCATCAAGTCGAGCCGTCATCACGTATTCCTTTGATTCTCTAGCGTCATCTGTCACTATCGGCCATCGCACTTGTAATGAAAATAATTTTCTTGAGTCTTAGTCACTTCTAGTGACATTTATATGAGCTCTGGTATTGTGGAAACCTTACAATAAGCACTTCATTCGGAATATAATTGATAAACTTGGGCAGGAAGAGTTTCAAATTAACTGGGACTGCTTGGTCAAGCAGTTGTTTATTTAGGTGTTTATATCGTATTCCAAATCTTTCTATCCTATTTGAAAGTGACATTCTGAGGGTCATTTATTTAGCTTGATGTTAAAGCCATTTAACATAAGTGTTTACCCATTTATCTTCGTGTGTATTGCTTACGGTCGTTATATTGTCCAATGCATTTATTTTTCGATTCGTTCTACGATGAACTTTGCATCTCTGTTAAATCATGACCATTTAAGTTGAAATGTTGTTCAACAAATTTTAGTTTGCTATAATCTTTACATTTCATTCTGTTTTTATAGTTATTTAATCAAAGGAAAAAATAACATTTCTGACTTTCCGATGTCTTGTTTTTGGCAGCGTCTCCCGTCCAGAAAATAAATTACATTTTGCTTCGGCAATAAGATTTCTGGTGAATTTTTTTTCAGAAAAAGTTTAATGGATTTTATTGTAGAATTCTTATGGATTATTTTATTATCTAGAATTTACTTATTTTCAACAACATACTCTATCATGCCTACACAAAAATACCCACACATGCACCCAGCACGTATGCTTAAACACACACATACATGCGTGTATGTGTGTGTGTGTATATAAAAAGTTAGTCAAGCAAAAATTCTACTCAGTAGTAAATATATTTCCACGAAATACATGTGATAGGACATCAAGTTTTTGAAAAATATCGATATTTATAAAATGTATATAATACAGATATTCAAAATTATCAATGAAAGGAATGAGATATAAAAAAGAACTTCAAAGAAAGCAATTCACTATGAACTCAAAATTTGCTCTAAGTTTCTATATCATTGTGTTTAAAAAAGTGTTTAAAGTAATATGATAATCAATAAAATCTAGTGCTTTCGAGATGTGGCGACATTTTAAAAAACTCAGTCAGATGGCCATGTAATGTACAATCATGACGTTTGTCGGAATAACTAAAAGGTTAAATCTAATTATAAACTGTATAATTCAAATTACATTTAAATAATGAAAATAATAAAATAAACTTTTCAGAATGCACTCGAAGGTAAATGATGTCAATTATTTTCATCCGGGCACGTAGAGTGAAAACCGTGGATCACTTTTTTGGGGGCTTTGATTTTGGAGAGAAGTGCATGGATTTTAATTATACCATTGGTGGGATATGATTCAATTTCGTGAAAAAACGACCGATTAAAGAGAAGAGGAGCAACAATTTCATCTCGCAGAAAACTGATTGCTTTATCCACCACAGGATACAATACATCAGCAAAGAGAAACAAACTGGTTCAAATAATTGTTTAACAATGTGTTTTTTTCATATGTCATCCCCTTGAAGAGATGGGAGATCGAAAGTCGCATAAAAGTTGGCACAATTTGAAAATTGTTATTAATAGATTTTTTTTAGAAACTTTGTCTAGTAGATTTTGCTGTTCCATCTGACCGTGAAGTAAAAATAAAACTAAACGGAAAGGTACACAAATACTTGGACCTTGCCAGAGAACTAAAAAAACCTGTGAAACATGAGGATGACGGCGATATCAATTGTAGTAGCTGCACTTGGAACTGTCCCCAAAGTCTTGGGAAAAAAAGAAGAACTGGAAACCAAAGGAAGAGTAGAGACAATCCAGACTACAGCGTTGCTCAGCAAGAATAACCAAAAATTCTGGAGACTCGCTGTCACTCAGATGGCACTTTCGGATTTTGTTTTCAAAAATTCACCTCCAACAACGACTGATTGGCTATCGAAATAAATAAATGCACTCCAAATGAATGATCAAAGGGAAAACCACCCTGATCCAGAAATACTCCCTCGAATGAACCGCCTCGAAACAACTATTGACCCATAACGTGCCAACCGATGATTTTGAAAATGCTAACGGCACAAATTAGGGGCAAGATATACAATTCATTGATAAGCCGTGCAATCTTCCCCGAGGAACAGGAAGGATGCCGCAAAGTGACCAGAGCCATATAATAACTACTATATATAGATTAACACATCCTTAAAGACAGTAAAACAAGACGGAAAAATCTAGCTATGGCTTGGGTTGACTACAAAAAGACCTACGATATGGTCTCCTAAAGCTGGATTTTATACTGTCTGAAAATGTATAAAATACCCGACGAAGTCATAAAGTTTATCAATAAAACCATGGAACCCCGGAGAGTAGAATTGACAACAGGAGGAAAAAAACTTAGCAGCGGCCAGGATCCAGTGAAGCATATTCCAGGGAGATGCAATATCACCATTACTGTGTGTAATTGCGATGATGCCTCTCAATTATATTCTCAGAAACTGCACAACCGGATACAAACTCAGTAAATCACAAGAAAAATCAACCACTTAATGTACATGGGCGACATCAAACTATTTGCAAAAAACGAAAAAGAATGGGAAACCCAAATACAGACTGTGAGAATATAGAGTCAAGATATAGGAATGGAATTTGGCATAGAAAACTGTACCATACTAGTAATGGAAAGCGGGAAACAACACATGACAGGAGGAATCGAACTACCAAAATCAAGAAAAATCAAAAGACTCAGAGAAAAGGAAACTTACTTGGGAATATTGGAAACTGACACCATCAAAAAACTGGAGATGAAAGAAAAGTTAAATAAAGATCATCTAGGGAGAACGAGAAAGCGACTGGAAAAAAAACTATATAGCAGAAACTTTACATAAGGGATAAGTACCTGGGCTGTCACCCTCGTAAGATACGCGGGATCATTCATGAAGTGGACCAGAGTAGACCTTAAACAAATGAACCAGAGAATTAAAAATCTAATAATCATGCATAAGGCCTTACACCCAAGAGATATTTGTGACAAGAAGAGAGAGAAGTGGATGATTCGCCTGCATTAAAGACTGCGTTGACGTATCGATACAACGAATTGAAAACTACATAGAAAAGCGCCGACGAATACTGATCACAGCCACCAGAAACAATACTGACGACACAAAGATCTGCAGAACGGAAATAACCAGAAAACATGGAAAGAAAAACAAATGTATGGACGTTTGTAGTGACTAATAAGCAACATCTCACACGTTGAAAATGTGGGCGTGGCTAAGAAAGAGAAACCATAAGAGAGAAACTAAATCTCTTGTAATACCAGCACAAATATTGATATAGATATCAGACAAAGTCATTAATCTCATGAAGAAATTTATGCAAAATTGGAAAGTTGAATTAGCAGTTGGACGACAAATCCTTGCAGAGTTTAAAATTCAGAGAGGCACCTTCCAGCTGCTGTAATCTTTGCTTTTTTAATGCATTCCTCGAATCATCGAATAGTTGCATCTACGCAATCCTCAATTCTGGCTGGTCATCTTCCCCACATTCTTTTCTTGACATATATCTCTCTGGTGTAAAGCCTTGTGCATCGTCATCAATTTACTTATCTTTGGCCCATTTGTTTGAGTTCTTATCTTGTTCATTCTAAGAATGGTCCAGAGTTTTCTTTTATGAAGTTTTCTTTTTCTTCTGTTGTTCTCCTTTCTTACATTTTCTTTTATCTTTGCTTGATGGTCTCTGTATCCAATATTCCCTGGAAATTGTAATTTTTTTTCTTCCTGCTGTTGTAAGGCTTTCCTAATTTTGTAGTTCTCCTCCTCCTGTAATTTTTCTTTTCCCGTTCGTTATTATTATTTACTCCTTCTTGAGTCTTTCACACCAACGTTAGCCGATGGTTTTTCACTAGAGTTTAGGTAACTGCAAGTCTCCTAAAGTCTTTAGGACTCTTTTCAGTATTTTGGTCGATCTCCATAATGCTGTAGTTTGGATGGTCTCTACGCATCCTATCATTTCCAAGTCCTCCAGTCCCAGTACCAATCCTTTAGTGACTTTTTCAAGAGCTCCAATTACAATTGGTATCACCGTCACTTTCATATTCTACGGTTTTTTCAATTCCTGATACGGTTCAGGTACTTATCTTTCTTTTTGTTTTCTTTTAATTTTACTCTGTTGTCACTCGGTGATGTAAAGTCAACAATCTGGCAAGTTTATATTATTATTATTTTTACTCCTTGAGAGTATTTGACATCCGTTTTAGCTAATGGTTTCTTACAGGAGTTTGAGTGACAGCAAGTCTTCTCAAGTCTTCAGGACTCTTCTCAGTATTCTGGCCGTTCTCTATTATTATTATTATTATTATTATTATTATTATTACTTCTTTCACTAAGATATAGCAAGTCATCTAAGTTCCTCATGACTCTGGTAAATTTCCATCGGGCTGTTGTCCAGACAGTTTTGATTCTGTCTCTGATCTTCAGTTCTCTTAGTCAATTTTCCTGGTTCTGGAGTGTTCCAAGGGGTTCCAGTTATGATTGGTATCGCTGTTCACTTTCATATGTTTTTCAGATTTCGAAAATCTGTATTTGAAGAGTCATTCATTTGTCGAAGAGTCAGTCATTCGTTTCTGCATATTTCCACAGACACAGAATATGAACAAAGTAAGGAAAATAAACAAAGCAATGTCTTATATTTTAGACAAGTTGTATTTTTATGGTTGTTTTTCCCTCAAATACTAAGAAAAGCAGTCATAGTTGTCATCAACATATCAGTCAACGCTAAATAATATTTCTGTATGAACGCCGGATAATTCAAAACTGTTTTTTTCTTTTATTGATCATCTATTTATATTTCTAGTTTCTATTCTGTAAAACTTGCATTATTAATCTGATCTTTCTGTTGCTTTTAGCTTAAATTATTCATCTATAAATCATTGTTTATGTCTGCTTGGCGCTTTGCCTTTGATTAACGCTTTTCACTTGTGTCGAATTTTTTCTATTTAAGATTTTTCTCGCAAGTTGAATAGCTCAGGTGAATCCGATTGGAGAACCAGCAAAAAATGTCTATCAGTGAGGAGTTTTATTTCATGTTTTCATTTTTTGGTGTATATTTTTTCTATCCTTCTGAAATTTGAGAATTTTCTATTCTTTCAAAATTCCTTTGTTATTCATTTATCATTTTTCTTTGATAAAAAAACAAAAACAAACAAACAAACAAACAAACAAACATTGTATTGTCTATATTTTAGCGTCCGAGATATATCACTAAATTACATCTAGAGATAAGGCTTGCTTTGGTGACTGTAAAGTACTTTATTGCCATTACTCGCAGATATACTGAGATCTAGAATAGTACTTTTCAGGATCCTATCAAACAGATCTGTTTAAAATAG
The DNA here is from genome assembly GCA_963585895.1 of Sepioteuthis lessoniana. Taxonomy (NCBI): domain Eukaryota; kingdom Metazoa; phylum Mollusca; class Cephalopoda; order Myopsida; family Loliginidae; genus Sepioteuthis; species Sepioteuthis lessoniana. The sequence continues at coordinate 115,947,408 of OY757917.1, read as the reverse complement.
TTTGTATTCAATAGGAGCATGAACAAAAAACACTCACATAAAACAAATACATAAAAATGTAAGTATGAATGTACAGTTGTTGCGATTTCCTAAACTCTTGGAATAAAATAAGCCAAGACAATTTAACATGCCGTTAAAATCAATCAGACAATCATATATCTCTTTCTTACTCTCACTCTTTTTTTCTTTTCTTGCTTCCATAGATTTGGTGTCTCTCCGTCAAGTTGACCTGTTTTTGATGCGCCTACCATTTCCTCTATGGCAACCTCGTAATACACCTCATTGATCAGGAGATTGCCTATTTCTTTGGCCATCAGTTATGCACCACTTTTCAACTCATATAATTCGACCACTGGTAGCGTCACAATGATGAACGGTTCGTTTGAAATCATAGCAAGCAGATCGATGCCATTATAGTGAAACGAATGATCATCTTAGAATTGGGGTCCTGACCTCGCGTCGTTAATAGACAAGCCAAGATACCGGTTCAATGATTTATCTAAATTATTGCATCAACCGCTAAATTAGATTAAAGTGTCAAGTCCAATGATATTGTCCTTAAAGAACAGCAAGAGAAAGACAGTACTCAATTGATGACACATTGTTTTGAAGAAGTGAGCATCTTGTAGTCATTCAGTACATTTTCTCTTTGACTGCTGGATTTTTCAAAGAGAAACTTTTGGATTGAGCTTTTCATCGAACTATTTAACTTAGTAGCCATTGGATATTAAATATTTTCATAGTTCGAGAATGAATTTCTATTGGATTTTCACTGACAACTAAAGACGTTTAAGAATAAACATTTGAATTTTCTGCTCTTGAAAGCAAAGAAAATTCAGTTCAAATAGTTACAACTATCTGTAGATAGTGTTTTTTTTATAATCAAGAGTAATTAAGTCACAGTATCGATACACAATCGTTCAAACAATTATAGAAATTGTACTATCAGCAAATTGGCCTATCAAAAACTTCGACTTTATCAAAATGCTTCTGTTTATTAAATAATATTTGCTTTTTTCTCACCTCCTAAAAAGGTTTATCATATTTTGAAGTTAAATGTAAAAACAGTCTCCAAAATAATTGTCATACAATATATATTTGTCAACTTTTTCACATGAAGTTGACCTTAAAAGCAATGATTTCGATTTTTTAGACTAGCAACTCTAATTGAAAATAAGTTGTTGATTTTGAAGACGTGGGAAAACATTCAATTAATGTTTGACTCCCAGAATCCACCTTCAGGCGAATGTTATGAGTTGCATTTACTAAATCCCTTCATCATGGACACAAGATCGATGACACAAGATCGATTGTTAAACGGAGTCAAGTTGCTTTGAATTCAGTTTTTCTTCTAGACTTTTTACCTTACCAAAGATAAAGAACCAAGACTGTTCTACTATTTACACATAGATTGGAATATGAGAGAACAGATGAATCCACGCCTTTCCCACGGGCATTAGCGCGAACGGAAACGCAAACTGCCTTATCCACTATTTGAACTGGAGTCACCGATTCTATATACTACGACGCGAAACACGTTTTGCGTAATACTGTATTATTATAAACGTGTTTGATAAAGTGTCTGGCCAATATAGATTAACAGTATATCGAGCAGCGTAATATAATCATATTATTTTTTAGAAAAAAGCAACAGAAATAAATTAAACAATAGGTCAAGTAACATCCCAGATTTTTAGGTGACATAAGACATTTTTGGATTTGCTGAGAGTCAAAAATCGAATCTCGTTCTGTCGACGAATCTTTGAATATACTCACGATATCCTCTGTTGAGGGTTATGATCCCCCCCACATCCAAACAAAAAGGGGTTATCCTGTGAAAGATACAAAACTTTTCTGGAGATCTAGTCAGTGTGCAGTACTTTTTCATTGACATTACTCGCTGGACAACTCTGACTCGGAGTGGTAGTACATGTTAGCGTTCAATCAATGGGTCCGATAAATATACTTAAAATGATTAAATATGGATAAGAATAAGTGATAACATGTGACTGTAAATAATTTATATTGAGGATAGTTATTAGAAATTATCGTTGTTTACTTAGGTTTATTCTTAGTTACTTAAAATCTTATAATTGTGTACAAACAAAAGATTGTTATTAATAGAAATGATTATTTGAAACTATATAATTATTAGTACTGTGAATAATTCAAACTATATAACTGAGAGCAAATTATTTGTATTGGATAGGAATACTTGATATCGTATAATTGTGTAAAATACTCATAAGAAATAACACTAAAAATGTAGATATAAACATAAAATTAATACAGTCCCCTATTTCAAGGCATAAAATAACTCTAGAGGAGTTGAAATGCCATTAAAATCAATCAATCCATCAATCAATTAAATCATGAAAACGAGAAAGATCCTCTCAAAAAAGGGATCGTGTGTATGATACTAAAATCTCTCAGGTGGTGAGACACCAGTTCCGAAACCCTAGAGAATATTGTGTTAACCCTTCGATGCCATTACTCTCAGGTCTACTCTGATAGGTACTGATAGGAACTGCTAGAGTTCAATCTATGGGTCAAGTACAACTGTTTAAGAATATTAATATTATATTGGAATAATTGATACTATAGAACTGTAGGAAAATTTATTTGTATTAACAATTTTTACTTGAAGCTACATTTATATTATAAATCTTTGTTACTTGTAATCATATGATTGATAAAAAATTCAACATCTTAAATATGAGCACATTTTCTGGATTCCAATTTACCTGTAAGAGGATTTGGGCCATTCTAAAATTGGACAAGAGAGAAGCTCAGATATATGGACCATAGAACAATTGATGACAATCGGATCCAGGACACCTTGGAATGGTAGTACATGTTAGTATTCTATCAATGGATCAATAAATCCAAATGAGATATTTACCGTATATTGGAGATCATTATTGCAAAAATTAACTTCAGTATAAAATAATCCAATAAAGAATGACGTTCGGTAAAACTAACCAGTCAACCAATCAACCAACGAGCCAGCCCTCTAACCAGCCAACCAACCAGCCAGTCAAATAGCCACCGATGGTTGACGGTAAAGCTCAGAAGAAATTCAAAATATTGGATATCGATTTTTGAAGTAAGCAATTCTTTTTGTCATGGGATTGCGCAAAATTGGTCCGCAAAACATATCTCTTTGTACATATTTTTCATAAAAATGATATTCCGATGATACAGAAGAATTATTATCGATGATTGCGATATCGCTGAGAGCTAATCGTGCCTAGGGGGGCACCAAGACACAACTCGTTGAGACACCCCCGTTGCTTTATTCTTTCCTTTTAGTCTCTGGAACCGTGGAAGTAAAAAGAAATCGATAATAGACACAACTTTTAGGTTAGTCTCTTCGTTCTTTTATAAACAAGACACTTGTCGCATCTTTGATTCAGTCCTCGTTCTCCGTTTACGTTGATGTTTGTCGCAGCAAAGACACTTAAAGAGAACACGTGACCAAATCAAATATGGGTGACCACATTCGGCTGTTACTTAGATGATGACCTTGGCAATACCAGTCTGGGGTGCTTGATCAAACATCTACCTCACTTGAAGAGATGTTGAATTATTTCCACTCGTCTTTTCTCCGTCTATTCGCCTTTTTGATAAAATATCTGTTTACGACACGGTACCATTTGCTTACAAGGTTACCCCCACTTTTTTCCTTGGTTTGAGTGTTGTAATTTTTACCTATCCTCTCAAATCCAAACCTAGCTCTGCTTCTTGCAATTTGGTAACAGTTGATACCATTCGACCGGTCGTAACGAAGCATCTGAGGACAGCGCCAGTTTATAACTTTCAACAATGTTTCCAACATTTTTGTCCGTGTGTGGTTTCGCACAGGAAATATTCGGAAGTAGTTAAAGTTAATTTTTAATTAACTTTGTAAAAGTCTAAGTAAATCGTCAATTTTAAGAATATTTTTAACAATCGACTCAGAAAAGAAAGACGTAATGTATGAGAGTTAACTGTGTTTCACGATACGTTTCAAATTTCCTTTGGCAATCAAGTGAATTCTGATTTTCTCTTCGAAAAAAAAAATGAATCACGGAAGAGGGGGCTGAAATTACCACTATTGCTTTTATTAATTTCGATTAGAAATTTTCTCTTCTTCATATCTTTTGAATAACAATGGGAGAGAATCTGGAGAACTCACAGATTTGTTTGGGTACAAATAAAATATTAACTGATATTGATATATTAGTCTGTTCGAATCTTTTTTAGTTGAATAATGCTCTCTCTTTTCTTTCATTTAATTCAGAAGTTCGCCATAATAGACGAAAATTAATTGGAGAAAAATAAATCTCATATTACGATTGAATTTATTTATGGGTATACTTAGTGATATATTTATGGTCGTCAAAAATGAAGATGATGACTCAAGTTCAAATCTTGGGCTCGGCTATTTACATTTCACTTTGTGTTATCTCCGAGAAAAAAAAATCATACATCCATCATCCTCCTTAGCTATGGGTAAAAAGGTAGATTAATTTCCTCATCCTTGGTTAGACAACCAGTGGAGAAGAAGAAAAAAATCTGAATTTAAACCAGTAATAACTTCGCTTAGAAATTGACTTTGAGTCACATACTGCCCTTTTCAGAGGGTAAATAGATATTTATTTATGGGAGATTCTGCAAAACAGAAAACGTTCAAAATTGAGACGCTGCTAAAATGTATATTTCAACTTGACATCAGAAAATGTTAGAATTTCTTTTCTTCTTTCAAAAATGATGCAGCAAAATTAGTTTACTGAAAGTCTATCTCCAAATGAAGAACATGCCTCAGGTGACCAATTACATTTGAATAGATAGACAGGCAGATTAACCGACAAAGACGGAGGTATTCAGTCAATGTCATTAGATGATTGACCTTTGTGCTTTCATTTAATAGCCAATGGGGATTTGCTCACTATGGCGAAATGGAATATGCAAAGTTGAAGAATATTGCGATGGTTCGTCACGAATTAGAAGCTAAATTGGGACATCAGAGACTCAGACAGTGGCTAATTGACGAATTGGCTTTAAGGTTTTTAATTATAACTTCTCTGCTACTTAATTATAGTTTCATAATTATCTATTTATACACACTTACGTACACGCATAATTGATATAAACAAATACACACATATAAACTTACACATCAACTCATGTACATTTATATGTATTTACGAAGATTAAGATACACATATATATTTCATAGATGATTTACACATATATATACCTAACATGACGCCTAAAAAGTTTAAACAAACGTTATCTTTTATATTTTTTATACACATATACACACAAATATACAGTCATCAAATATATCCCGAGGAAACACACGCACACATATACATAACGATGTATGTCTACTTATAAATTGGTATGCAAGTTTATATAACTCTCGTTGTTTGTATATATATATAAATATATATATATATATATATGTGTATGTATATGTGTGTGTGTGTGTGTGTGTGTGGTGCATGTGTGTGTGTGCATGTGTGAGTGAAAGAGAGAGAGAGAGAGAGAGAGAGATCGTAAAGTAAGTTGAGAGACTGGGTCAGACCGATTTCATAACTGGTTGGCCAATGCTTCAAATTAAAATCGGCTAGACATACCTGCTCACCCACCCCACAAAAAAACACCTCAATTAACGATACGTAAAATTCACTGAGGGAAAAATAATTTTACTCGAGCTTAACCAGGTAAAAGGTGTTAATACAAACATTTACAAAGTTATTTTGCAATTCCGAAACACAAAAGCACACATAATCAATGCAAAACATTATTTAAAGATTGTATTCCGCCAGTTTTACATTTCAAGTGATCCGACTGTGCTTTGAAAATCATAATTCATTATACTAATTTTTGCAAGACATTTCTGTCAGTAGCAAATACGGAATAAGCAATTTTCTTCTATTTCGTCCTCATATCCGACTGTTTGAATCTATCTATCTATGTATCTATTAACACATGCACAAACACTCACACACACACGTACACATACCTATATATATATATATATATATATAAATTTTTTTGTTGGTCCAAAGAGAGAAAAAGTAGATATTTCAAATTGTATAGGTCCACTAAGAGATTTATATTTCTAAATAATTATTTATTTTATTCTTACATACGGCTATGTTTTCAGCTTGTTGCATTTGTCAGAGAACTTCTAATGTTTATTTTAGGTTTTGTGAGAATAGGTGTTTATTCTCATGACGGCATTTGGATAGTATTTCTGATTTTCTGCTGAACAAAAAATCAGAAATTCTATCCAAATGCTGTCATAAGAACGAACACGTACTCTCAAATTTCGACCCCTAAATGTAACCCAACATACCTATAATATGTCCATTACTAAAAATCCTTCGCATCCCTTCATGAATAACCCCACAACACAACCTATCTAACGTAAGTCCCACTTTCCTCCATTAAAACTTTATCCATCTCCAAGCATCCTTACCACCTGTTGACATAATTTTAGCTATGCTCTTATGAAAATTAGATATACAACTTCATACAGTATATATACTATATCCCTTACGCACATACCATCATAGATTACAATAACGTATATGCAATATATCATTAACACAACGTAGACAGCTAATACACATTTTTGGTAACCTAATACTGAACAAATCCTATCACAATACTATTATTACAGAATACCCCATAATATATTACAATATAATATAACTTGTCTCTACACAATGATATTCCTTTCTCACCTGTTATACTTACATTCCCCATCCACCGTACATTTTCATCTATCATACTTACACGTCTAATCAAAACTTCATTTTCTTAATAATACAATGATAATGATAATTTTTCCTTAAGTTAAAATCATCAATGCACACACAGCGACATAGCCAACGCAAACAATTATTGCAACACCTTAACACAATATATTCACCATATCCTTACGTACATAAATCCATAGATTACAATAGCATATACGTAATATAACACAAACACAACACTGACGAATAATACAAATTATTATAGCAATCTAACACTATAATGATAATTCGTCCCTTAGTTATAATCATCACTACACACACACGCGCGCACATATATACATAAAAACATTAACAAGACCAAGCTAATACAAACACTTATCGCAACATCTTAATACATTATATACCTTATGTAAATACACCCAGAGATTTTACAATAACGTATACGTAATATAATTAACAATCAATAAATTCCTTCACACAAAATGGCAACAACAATGGAGCAAAAACATCCACAATAAACTCTTCCAAATTCAGCCAACCTTGGGAGAATGGAGACCAGCATCGAGAAAATCAGGAAGAGAACAAGTCGTTATATCTCGATTGCGAATTGGTCATACAAAGCTTACTCGCTCTTTCATTCTGAAACACGAACCACAACCACAGTGTTTGACTTACCAGACAACTTGCACGGTTAAACACCTTTTTATTGAATGCTGAAGTTTCGCTGTTATCAGAAAGCAATTTTTCAAAGTAAATAGCTTAACCGATCTGTTTGAGAACGTCAAAATAGATGACGTTCTGTCCTTCTTGAGAGAGACAGAGTTGTACAAAAAATATGATAACTTAAAACTGGTTAATCTTGTGCAAACAAATGAAATCCTGCTTATAGAAAATTTTACCTACCAAAGTATTCGTTTTGAAATCTTTGGTTGAATATATATAGACAGAATTTGACGTTAAAGGACCTTCAAGGGTTGATATGGCATAAAACCCAAACAACCAACCAATATAACATAATATATAACATAATATATAACATAACAACAGCATTAGGAGCTAAAATAATTTTTTTGTAATCTAACTAAAAAAAAAAAAAATACTAATATTGCATAATACCCGATAATATATCTTAACTTTCAGACTACCATATATTTTTGCCAATTCTGTTTACGAATCCAAAGTTATTTTTTTCGTAATGCAATGATGATGATGATTCGTTCTTTAGTTAAAATCATCACAACGCACACATATACGAATACATGAAAAAATCTTATTCGTTCATATCCTGTCTCCTAAGAACCTTTGCTACATTTTCCTACAACACTATCAGAGAGACAACCTTAATCCTGCCGCGAGATGCATGTGTAATCACACACACACACACACACACATACGAACGCGCACAAAAAATAAATAAAATAGAACGTCATACTAATCGCTACGTAAACATTTGCCAGACTGTATTTTTCGATTTCTTCGATTTCTCAAATATCATTTTTCCCTGGCTAATGATTGTCGTAATAAGGCGGCATGAAACCCTTGGTCGCAAATAAACACTCATGCTATTAAATAAATATATATAAAAACTATTACATATTCATTATCATAATTATTTTATAATATTTCTATCACAGATATTGTGCACTATCCAAATTATACTGTATTTGGTCTGACATAAACTCCCCAAGTGAGATAGAGACAACCATACACTGTTATATATATATATATATATATATATATATATATATATATATATATATATATATATAAGCGAGCATAAGGATCAGAACGAAGTTAATAAAAAGTCTAAATGTGAAATAACTTTTTTCTTATTTTATCGCTTTATTGATCATTTTATCAAGGAAAAAAGGGATATAAAGGTAAATTATATAATTCCAAAATATAAAGCCCAATAAACTTATTTGGATAAAAATAATTATATCACTTTAAAAAAACTGATAATCAAAAACATCAGAATGATCCAAAAAATACTACCATTATAATGGATACACATCATATCTAAATGAAAATAGCGTCCATTATTCATCAGTACTTGATGTGTAGACTTTTACTTTCAATTACAACTTGATATCTTTTGCTGTACAAGCGAATCAATGTTTTGTATTCATCAACGAATATTTTCTACCTTCCTCCTTTCAATTTAGTCCATAGTTCTTCGACGTCTCTTGGATTCTTTTCCTTAGCTCTTTCATTTAGTGACTTCCAAACATTCTCGAAAGGATTCATATCTGGGCTTTGAGTAAACCACTTCATAACAGTAACATCCTTCTCAGAAAGAAATGTCTTAACAGATTTCGCTGTGTGAGACGGAGCGTTATCTTGCATAAATACAACTAGTTAATTAATTACACTTCTCAAATTAGGTACAACATGTTTCTTCAATATTTCTTTGTATACAGTTACGTTAATTTTAATGTGTAGCCTGGCAAAAGGTTTTGTACCATGTCAAACACCATCACACTTCCTCTTGTAAATTTAACGCTGATTTTAAACAGGGTAAACTTTGACTCATCGCTGAAATGACCACAATCCCACTGTTCTTCGGTTCATAAGACGTATTCAGTGGCAAATTTCAATCGGCTCATTTTATTCTTTTTAGGAACGTAAGGCTTCGTAGAAGCTACTCAACTGTTCAAATTTATTTCATTAAGTCTTCGAGAAATAGTGTGCCTTGATGCAAAGGTTAGCATTACCTCTTTTAGAGATAGCGGTTGCTGTCACAAATCGACCCCTTTTTGATTCATTACCAATCCATGTCTTCCCTTGCAGTAGTTTTCCCAGGCCTGTCAGGTAGTTTATTGGCTTCATAAGACCCAGTTTTTTCAGGTTTTCTTAAAATACTATGAATAACACTTTTAGACTTCCCCACAGAATTTGAAATATCCCCAATCGAGAGTTTATCTTCATTACGTAACTTGACTATCAATTTTCTAAGTTCAAATGATCTTTCAGATATTTTGCCATGCTCACGATGCAAGAGCCAATGAAGAGCCGGTGTAATTTAGTAAAATACCCCATTTTACATTCTTACCATAAAAATTTCATAAAAAAAATAATTATTAAATTTTACGGATTTATTTAATCGTTGTAATGTTTTTGATCATCAATTTTATTCGTATGTAATATGATTATTCTTAAAACTTTATCAAAATAAGTTTATTGATCTTTATATTTTGGAATTATATAATTTACCTTTATATCCTTATTTTTCCTTGATAAAATGTTCTATGAAGCTTTAAAATAAAAAGTTATTTCCCATTTGTTGTGGTCTTCAGATAAGACAGGTGGAAGAACAACTGAAACAACGGGTGATTGGTGAACGTTATTGTATAAGCAGAAAAAAGGAAGTCATACAAAAGAAGTACTAGCCGTTCTCGGCTTGCAGTCTGTCTGTCAAATGTCTCGTATGAAACGTGAAGTTGTCTTCTCCGAGCGAGCTAAGCTCGACAAATATGTTTAGGTTGGACGAGTCCATCTTTGGGGTATGGTAGGATATGTCCCCCATAACACCATTTAACCTTTTTTTAAACATCGTTCTGATCTTTATACTTGCAACTGTACATAATTATTTGAAATACAAGGGCAATACAATTATATTCGTGCTGATAACAGAAATAGTTTTTTAATAGTTATTAATTTTTAATACTTTTTCGAGATCTGTCAATATATTAAGTATTTGTAGTTGAAAATTATTAATATTTGATTGGAATACTTACTACCATATAATGGAAATTATTTGTATTTATAGCTATTTGAGGCTATAATTGTTTACTGTGAACTATTATCATCAGAAACAATATAACAGTGTGCAAACAAATGATTATTATTAAATTGAAATAATTACTTCAAACCATAGAATTGTGTTTGATAGAAATACTAGAATCCATACTAATGTTTGAAAATTATTTGTATTTGATTAGACTTCCTAATATTATTTAACATTGTATGGAAAATATTTTAAAGCAACAACTGTAGTAAAAATGTAACGTATAATGAACTTCGAGGCAAAAAAATAACACAAGACTTTACATCCAGTTAAAATGAATTAACCACTTAATCAGATCATTTATATAATGTCATTAATATTTCAAGAAAACGTGGATATTGATTTTTTTGTAATGAAGTCTCTTTTTCGGATGCAAATACTCTTGTTTTTGAACCTCTGTTTTTCATTTTAATCATCGAACGAAATGAGTTAAACTTGACAATGCAATGTGATGATGTTATTTTGGGAAAACATCTGTAACCAACGAAAATGGATTATAATGTCTGAGAGGAAGCTACAATATCAATAAATCAATGCTATTTTCACTTGGCTTTTAGAAGAAGTTAACACAGGGTTAGGAATATAGTTTTTCAGCAAGAGGTGACACTTTTCGCAAGTTTCATTGTATTCTCTATTCCTTTTGTTGGGAACGTAAAGATGCCTGACTTTCCCGAAATCTCATTGATATCAGAGACTTACAAGAGCGAATTTATGACAAGAAATCCAGTTCATCAAAATCTCTGTCCACCACATCATTCGCAGTCTATCAAGTTGACGAGGAAGGTTTCATAGTTATTTGGTCTCCATAGTTCCAACTTGTTCCTCCAAATCAGCCTCTCCTTTATAAATGACAGTTTCTTGGGTCAATAAAAAATCTTTTTGTATTTTGTTTTACTTTTCCATAGAATCTCAGCCTAAGTTTGGAAATATAACTGTTATCATTTTTCTAAGCTTTGTTTTGTCTGCTACACAACAAGGTTTGACGATGGATGGGCCGTAGCGAAATGGTTATCGTCGTAGGAAATGGACACGATGGTACGAGTTCAAATCCTGGACGAGGCTGATTGTATTTCCCATAGCATTAATATCCTCGGTAAAAGTAAGAATCCAATTATTCTCACTCCAGCTACGGGTGAATTAGGCAGATTGGGTTCTTTAACTTCTGTTAGGCAACCAGTCTAGGAGATGAAAACTCTTAATTCCCGCCTGTTAAACTCCGCTTAAAAGAGACCTTGTGCCACACCCTTCCCGTGTGAAGGAATTGGTAAATACATTATCAGAAACAAAGCAGTTGTTTGTACAGTCTCTTCTGCGGACCATCCTTTCAATGGTGGGTTGGTTGCCTTTTACAGATTATTAATGCTAAATCGAGGGCATACATATGTACGTATAATTTGTAAACGAATAATTTGATGGTAGCGTTTTAAAACCAACCAGGGCTCATTCATTTTTGTACACTGTTAAATGGTTTGGAGCAATGTTGTACAACTTTAATAATTCATATTATTTCGGATATTCGGACTTTTGTCTTCTTTATTCCTATATACACAACGTTGCACCCGTTGTTACCTTCGACCTTCTATAGGCGTTTCTTGTCGAACGTAGGAACTTTCATGGAACTTCGAAAAGAACCCTTATTTAATCCACGGGATAGATTGTTCTAATTCCATTAATGATGACCAAGTACAAGTATTAAGCTACGTTGATTATTACATGTTATTTTTGCCTGGAGTTTGAATTGAAGCTGCAAATTCCAGATGATTCCCTTATAAAAGTATTTAAAAAACGACTGTATCCGTTACGGCATAGATCATGCTGGAGAATTCAAAGTGAATTTTTAGGAATTATAAGCGAAATGATTTTAAGACATTTCCTACTTATTACGATTATGTATGCTTTTTTTTTTTTTTTTTTTTACTTTTTCTCATATTGCAATTAATTTAAAAAACAATCTAACCGAGCCTTTTTGATTACTAATTCCCATTGTATATATGTCAATACTTGGTCAACTTAAACGTCACTATTGCTCAATATAAACGTTGCTTTTTAAAGAGATCTCATACTTCAATGTTCTCTAATTTATGATCTTGATTTCATCACATAAGGCCAAATGGTTTCTTTATCTTCCAGATATCATTACCCATACGCGACTCTTTTTTATTTTACATTTTTTATGTTCCTCTTACGTTATTTTGCCCAGTCGGCTGTACAATACACTGACTGCAATTCTGCAGAGGGGTAATATCCCCCCCCCAAACGAGTGTCCTGATTATGAAACTAAACAGTCTGATGGTGAGGTCCCAGTAATGCCGGGGCCTTGGCGAATACGGAGCACCCCTTCATTGCCATTGCTCCCTGGTCCACTCTGGTCCAGTGTGGTAGCACCTGATAGGGCCCTATCTATGGGTTAAATAGAACTAACGGCATACTTATGCTAAACTAAATTGTTTGATTAAACTGAATAGCTTGAAATAGGAACGTTTTTGACAATTAAACCGTACTTACATTTAAACTGCGTGTTTATGATAAACTGAATTATTTCAAATAGAACTGTTTTTGACATTGAAACAGTATTTACACTAAACTGAATTGTTTAACATAGAACTGTTTTGACATGTAACTGTGTGTAAACAAAATCTGTACTTATACTAACCTGAATTAGCTGAATTAGAACTGCTTGACTAAACTGAATAGCTCGAAATAGAAATCTTTTTCACAATTAAACTGTACTTACATTTAAACTGCGTGGTTATGCTAAACTAAATTATTTGAACTTGAACAGTTTCTGATATTGAAACTGTACTTGCAATAAACTGAATTGTTATATATAACTGCTTGAATAGTTCGAAATAGAAATGTTTTTGACAATTAAACTGTGTACACATGCTAAACTGAATTGTTTTAAATAGAACTGACCATTTACATAAAAATGGATTTGGCGTTAAATAACCTACAAAGGTTGATATGCCATAAAACCCAACAAACCAAACGAAACCAAACCAAACCATCTTGCGTTATTTTCGTAGGCAGCATGCCTCGTCTTTTAAAATTTTACAATCGCTGCATGAAATGGAATATATACAATTCTTGCTCCTGTTGTCTTCCGCCGGGAGCTTGACTCGGCAGAGATATTTTCGAAGAGTTGAACTACACTTGAATATTGACCTCATATCATATAGACTACATATCTTCTGAATCTTTTCGGACAAATCTTTGACATAAGACAGACAGACTTGGTAGGTTTACGAGTATTGTTCTCTGTTCTCTTGTTTTAGTTTGGTTTTATGACATATCAACCATTGTAGGTTAGTTAATGCCAAATCCATTTTTATACATATAAACAGTTTTATTTAAAACATTTCAGTTTAGCATAAGTGTACACTTTCAATGTCAAAAACAGTTTTATTTCAAACAATTTAGTTTAGCGTACAAAAGCTGTTCTATTTCAGACAAATTAGGTTTACATAAGTACACAATTTCAATGTCAAAAACACTTCTATTTCAAACAATTTTGTTTAGCATGCAAAAACTGTTCCATTTCAAACAATTCAGTTTAGAATAAGTACACAGCTTAAATAGCAAAAACAGTTGTATTTCACCTCTGGCCTTCTTCAGGTGATTTTACCGCGGTAAAATCACCTGAAGAAGGCCAGCGGTGAAATTTGGCCGAAACGTAGTGAAAGAAGAAACAACACAAAAACTACCAAGATGAGGACAAAAAGTCCGCAATAAATTAAAATTAATTCTCAGATTAAGAAGCCTCATCTCAAAAATGATTCCAATTAATGACAATTACATATTTGTGTAGTTTTTTACACATGGTAATATGATATCAAGTATTTTTTATCTAATACAAATAATTTTCAAACATATGTATTTGATTCAAATGAGAAACTGGCAGGTAGTATCACCCCAGTCCGTGTGGATTTGAATATTTTGGCAATTTAGGAGCGCACCAAACTCAACAGAGTTCCAGAACTGGTGTCTCACTCTCAGATTATTTTAAGTTTCATATCGATGACGCCACTTTTTGGGAGATCTAACCCTTATAAAGTCAGTGTATTCTCATTACCATCAACTGGGTGGTGATGTGCGTTCAGTATGGACGCTAACAAAACGGCTGGAGAAGAAGCTAGACGGCAATTACACAAGAATGCTGCGTGCAATCTTGAACAAGTCCTGGCGGCAACACCCCACAAAACACCAACTGTACGGCCACCTTCCCCCTATCACGAAAACTATTCAAGTTAGACGAACCAGACATGCAGGACACTGCTGGAGAAGCAGGGACGAACTCATAAGAGATGTACTCTTATGGACCCCCACACATGGCCGTGCAAAAGCAGCACGACCGGCACGAACATACATTCAGCAGCTATGTGAGGATACGGGATGTTGTCCTGAAGACCTACCTAGGGCGATGAACGATAGGAAGGAGTGGTGAGAGAGGGTCAGGGATATCCGTGCTACCAGTGCGACATGATGATGATGATGATTATATTGTAGACTGTGCAGCTGTTTAATATATTTTACATTTGGCTCTCTATGACAAATGATTCTTCCATGTTCTTTTTTAGTTTGCTGAAGATATCACTTGTTTTGCCCATTTACATAAGTTATTTTGTTGTCCAACTTAGCATTGTTTGAGATAGAATTATCAACGTAGGTAGGTGACGTTATAACTCTATTTCGGGAAGACTATGTTGATATCATTCTCCAAAGTCATTTTTACATTTTCTTCATTTGATCATTTTTATTGTTCATTGAGTACTCTCTCTCTGTCTCTATGTCTCTCTCTCTCTCTCTCTCTCACACACACACACACACACACATATATATATATATATATATAATCAATGTGTTATACTGATAGCATGGATTCCAATGACTCATCGTAGGCCTCCATCGTCGATTGCTCTTGGCAGGTCCTCCAGACGGCATCCAACGTCTGTACAGAGCCGATACATATGGGTATTTGTTAGACAGCCAAATTTTTGTGTGTCCATATATGGGAACGCTTATGAGTTCGTTCTTGCTTTTCTGCGGTGCCCATTATGCCATGACTGTCTTACTTGGATGATTTGTGAGACGGAAGGCACGTGATTTTACAGCAGCAGTTTTGAAGGGTGCCATTTTAAGGATTTGTTTGAAATAGCAATTCATGCTTGTATCCTTCGCCTTGAAGTCTTTTTTTTTTGGCGCTTTGTTAAAGTCCGGGTGGTGTAGTCAAATATTAACTACCGATTCGGCAATGATTTGGAAGAAAAATCCCATTTTATTTCATCAGAAAGATTAGGTTTCCAGATGTGCGATAACTTTTCGATAACAGCCAAACCTTTTCAAAGTTGATATCACTTTCAGTTGATGAGATACAGCAACTGAAGTATGTAAAATTGTCTTCTAATTCAGTCAACTGATTTCAGAGGTTTGCCAGTTAATGTGGAGGTGACTCAATCTTGGTTAACACATTTATCTGATTTCATGTACAGTACAATGCTTGTTGTGATTTGTACCAGGCCAATCTGGCACAAGGGAATTTACGAGGAGCGCTAGATTATTTATAGTATTTGCATCTGTAATAATTTCTGCGAGGTATTATCAGCATCTTGTGATTTATTTAGTGTGAGGTCATTTACTATCATGAGATCTATTGACGTTCGTAATATGTAATTTAGGCTGATTATAAGTAGTTATGGTGCTTGCATCACTCCCGTTACAATGTAAAAGATGGCGGTGTCGCTATCAGGTGGACGAACTATTGCTTTCGTGTTTTTGTCGAGCATCATCGTTGCGGTAACAGTTTCTATGGGGAGACGATATTCAAGTATTATTTACTCTATTTTCTTTCCGTGAAAAAAATTAAATTTCTTGGAAAAACCTACAAACAATAATTACCACGCGGTTTTTTCACACTGACTTCTTCGATGACGCACCGATTATTCTGAATCTCATAAGTTGTATATATATATATATATATATATAGTCATCCACAGACAGACCATTTCGTTCTATCAGAACTCTTCAGTGTGGCTAGACACGCAAGACGCTCGAAGCCGAGATCGAAACCCGTCCATTTTACGTTTGACTCAGTCCCAGAGCTCTCGGCCACCAAGCGGACCACGTTGGCTAAGCGAATTTTTAAGGTATTTATTTAGCAACAGCAGCAGCAGCCGTTTGTTTAAATTTTTTATACCCTATCGGCTACCAGAGTACTCAATTCTTTCGAAGAACTTTGGATTACGCAATATATATATATATATATATATATATATATATATATATATATATATATATATATATATAAACAAATGAGGTGTGTATATTTGCATATAAATGTATACATTTACTTTGCTTATCATTTGTAGCATATTTGTTTTTGTATAAGGTATTTTGCTGAGTTGGATGCAATATTACCTTTTAAGCAAAGACGACGCTCCTCTTTAAATGACTACATTTGGTATTGTGGTTCTTGGAATAAATAAGTTTATCATGATTATTATCATGATTATAACTATACTGTTGGTAAGTTTTTTCATACCAGCATAAGCTGATGGTCTTTCTCTGGAGTCTGAGTGACAGTAAGTCTGTTCAAGTCTTCAGGACTCTTCTTAGTATTCTGGCCGATTTCAGTAATGCTGTAGTTTAGATGGTCTCTGCTAATCCTCCAATTTCTATCTTTTCCAACCCTATTATTAAGCCTTTAGGGATCGTTCTGTGCGCACCAATAACAATAGATATTACGTCTAAGTATTATTCGCTCTTTTTGTTTTCTTTGGTCTTCACATTTTAGAACGGCAAAATCCACTATTCTGCGAGTTTGTTTCTATTTGTATCAATCAATAGTTCTGGTCTTCTGGCTGAGATTAAGTGATCTGTTTGTATCCGAAGGTTCCAGTGAATTTTGTGAGTCTTATTCTCCAGGACAGATTCTCTTTGTACATATGCTATTTCGTAGAATGGTCAAATTTAAATTCGTTGCTCAATTTCCAGTTGATCACCTCCCCACCCAGTCGTGTCTCATATTATTTGACTCCTTGTGATTTTTTCACACCAGTGTTAATTGGTGGTCTTTAACTAGACTCAGTGACAGCAACTCTCTTCAGGTTTCCAGTACTTTTTTTTTTAGTATTCTAACCTTTTTAAAAATTTCTTTGATCACGATGGTCTAAATTCATGCTGTAATTTCTAATTCCACCTGGCTTTTTTAGGACTCTTCTAAGTGCACGAAATACAATTGGTATCACCATTACCCTCATGTTTTACGGTTTTTTAAAATTCTCTAGTAAGGTCCAAGTATATGTTAACTTTTCGCTTTCTTTCATTTTTACACTCTTGTCCGTAGATTACAATATTTTTCTTATTTTTCCATTTGTGTCTCAAAATTCCACAGAATTCTATGCATCCTATTTTCAAGGACGGAATCAAGTTTGTACATATACTATTTTTTGCTAATATCGATTTTGATCTTTTGCACAATTCCTACTTTAATATCATTATTATTTATTCCTCGTGAGTTTTTCGCACCAGTATTAGCTGGAGTCTGAGTGACACTAAATCTTTTCAGGTCTCTAGGACTCTGTTCAATTCTGGTCGATCCTATCAATACTGAATTATTATTATTATTATTATTATTATTATTATTAATTCAAGTTTTTCTCAACACGTTTAACGGTTCGTTTTTTCCTGAAGTATGAGTAGCAGCAAGTCTCTTCAGATCTCCTGCAGTTCTAAATATTGCGGCTTATTTTAACCGTTTTGTGGTCTGAGTGGCCTCGATTTTTCCTTTGATCTTCAATTCTCCCTGTCTATTTTCCAGGTTCTTGGGGACGGTTCCATGAGTTCCGACCACTCGTATCACCGTTACCTTCGTGTCCCACAACTTTTTCTGCTTTTCGACAAGTTTCAGATATTTTTTCAGTTTTTCACTTTCCATCACTTTCATTTTGTGGTTTAGTGGAACGGCAAAATCCACAAAGTGAAAAGTTTTCAGGTGAATTAAAATTAGGCCCCACTCTCTAGTTTGGATGGGTTGATCCTTTTGTATCTTAAAACCGAAGATAATTCTTTTTCGAGGTCAGTTTCTTGTTTGTACGTATACGATTTGTCTATCTGTATTAACCAGACAGATCTGCTACGAGAATGAGGCGACAATAGGTTACTTTTTAAGTGGAGGTTAACAGATTTAAATTCTGAGTTTTTCTCCTAAAACAGTTGCCATACGAATTACATATTTTCCCAAGTAAAATTTCAGCTTCTTGATGGAATTTCACTTTCTTGCATATTTCCTAGTTAATCACTTTCGAGTTTGGTCTTGATTTTATTTTGTGCCAGTTTGCAGTACATAGATTATTAATCGTTTAATATTTATCGCTACGTTTGCTATTCTCCTGTGTATAATCAAATTTTCCTTTGACATCATTAGTACTTAAAGCATAATTTTATGCTGTAATTTGTCATAGTGGATCATTCATTTCTTTACATTATTATTATTATCATTACAGTGCATCACTACTGTAAACATTAATTGTTGTATATCCACAATATAACTACACGTATACATATACAAATATACACGGAAACACAATCAACTGATAATGTCGACTTCAATAACGAACGAATACTCTTCTTTATATAAATATAAATCTCTCACATTTTATTTTCGAAAAGGTGATGTTTGTTGTGTGTGAGAAATGAGTGGAGACAAGGATAGACTGCTATATTGACCCAAGTTCTTCCTCGCCCATAGCAGCACTTCTTTCGAATCTTGGCTTGGGTTGCTCAAACGTTGGTCACTGAGGGTCGCTAAGCCCTCTGTCTGCAAGCTGGTTCTCACGCGGGCATCCTGTCTCCAGCTGACTCAAACCGTCCGGGTACCTGGTAATATTATTTTCGAACGTCCAGCTGCTTCCGCTGTTCTTCCGCTTATTTACACAGGTGCATCTATTGATTGACGGCTCGGTCGAGGGTCAATATATAACAATCATCCCATTCTTATTTTTCAAAATTCCACATGTGGACATTTTCTTCATGTCCCTTTTCCATCCCCCGCACACACACATCTTACAAATAATGCTCAAGGACAACAACAGCAAAAATACAAAGAGAAATTACTTGAACAATAGCAAAATACAAAAATCTTTATTAGAAGGTGACCTTCTCACTATATAACGCTTTCCCAGGTTAATCATTATCTAAATTTGTTTCCTACTATTCATTGCACGGTTGGCTATCCTAACATGCGTGCATCAAAGTACAATACAGATTAATCTTTCATCCTCCCAAACACAATAGGGCCCTCTGCAATTCCTTGAAGAATCCCCAAACCATAAAAGGACCATACTCTGGTCCTAGATCCTGGTCACAAACCTAGTGACCCTGGTCATTCCACCAATACATTTCGCCTGGATTCCTTATGACCACGCTCCAGTCGTTCGCTCAATAGGTTCCTACCTGGAGTAACTGGAGAATTCCGCCAACTAAAAAACAATATCTTCAAGACCCAAAATATTCCTCATAATTCTACAAAAATCATAGCCCAAAACAATGCATCACAATTCTAAAAAAATAACAATACATCCAAATGTATCACAATCTGACACCCATACAGTAAATCACCTAAAATCATCATCATCATCATCATGTCGTGCCGCAAGCACAGATATCCCTGACCCTCTCTCACCACTTCTCCCTATCATTCATCGCTTCTGACAGGTCTTCAGGGCTACATCCCGTATCCTCACATAGCTGCTGTATTACTCATTTTTTTCATTATTAAGTTTCTGTTACCGTGCTTATTGGTCTGTAAACCCTTGAAGAACATACTTTACCTGATCACACCCTCGCCGGGTTGCTTTTCAATTTAATCAGGAACCCTAGTGGCTACTAAGATATAGGAACCTCGCCTTTTCTAGATTCATTTCACTTCGCCAAACCACGCACGAATCCAAAACATCATCGGGACTGAAAGATTCAGACATCATCCACAAAATATTGGAGCAGGCCACGCCTTTCTTTCCTTTATTCCATCAACTTCGAACTCCAATCCGAAAATAATGGCCACCACAAGCCTTCAACAAATCCAGGGGACGGTGAATTCCTCTATAGAATTACTTCTTACCATATGCCCAAACAATCTGTAACACAACTTGGATGAATCTCTGTCCTAATCTCGAGTCATCCCCCGATTCGCTCAAAAACAGAAAACTCAAAGAAAAAAAAAAAGGATTTGCTATTCCACGAAAACCCAATACTCCAAAAAATTTAGAATCAACATAATTTTGAAATCTTCATAAACCTAATATTAAATCCCCTGTAAATGGTTTTCGTCAAATTTCATAATATGAAACGGAAAAAAAATTCTAATGTCGCCTTTAAACTCAAACAAACTCTTTTTTTTTTTTACTAATTTTTCAACCATTCTGAACAAGTCAAAACAATATTAATAATATGTCCACAATTAAAGTTCACAAAGTTTAAACAAATGTTCGGTTTCTCTTTTGTTCAATTTATGCACTGTCTATTTAAAAAAAAAATTCCTTTCTTTTTTCATGCTGTGTTCAACAGAGTTCAAGTTTCTTTTCTTCTTTTCTTTTCTTTTTTTGTCTTTTTCCATTGTCTTGTCGTCCTTTTTTTATTAATAAATTGCTCATTCACTATCTTTTAAAAACCTTATATCTGCTTCTCTCTGTCTTTACCTTAATATAATAACTATTGGTTCATGCATCCCCATTTATTCAATTTCTAACAAGTATTTGCATAAAACAAGCATGATTCGTTAATCAAACTTTTTCAGTAATATTCTTTCTTCTTTCAGCAAGTATCTCTACAAAAGCATGGCTCGTATCCAGCCATCATTTCTTCATTTTTATTTGTTCCGAACACTACCACACAATACTAGTTTCTTGCTTACTTCCAAAGATGAGTTAAAATATCCCGGAGGTCTCTCCTAAGCAACCCAAACCATTTACTGTTTTTTCAATAGTTAACGGGTACTTCATTTATTCATCTATATGGCCAACTATATTTCTCCCTCAAGAACAATCCAAAGCAGAGTCCACAAATTTTCCGGCACATCAACGAGATCGTCAAGATTCCACACATATACTTAATTCTCTAATTTCCCATCCCGTTTCAAATATACTCTTCAATGAAAATTTCAAACACCATTGCCGGGGGACCTTCACAACTCAGTCTGGCCACTAACCAGTCAGTACTTCAATACCATAAGATTCTCAACCCACCTTTCTAGGGGAAAACCTTCACGAAATCTGGTATGCTTCTACCAGTACCCAAGATATCGACCCCATTCTAGGGAGACTTCACAGAACACTTCCAATTTCCACAACTTTTCCAAACATCGAAACCGTCCCACAGCCTTAACTAAGGATCCAAAGGTATATGAGCATTCTCCAGACAACATCACTGATGCCCCTAAATCCTTTCGGATCTCGGATTAAAATCCTAATTTCATATTACTATGCGTTAGGACAGCATTCACAACTTACTACAAAATTTCATTCACAAAAATTTTGTTTACTATCAAATTCATTCATAAAAATTAAAATTCTGTACCCAAGTGGAAGTTTACATTATGACCTGTCAATCATTTAACATAGGGACAATATATCTGTCCACTGTTCCATCTTTCTCCTTTTCTTTTCTTTCTCTCTCTCTCTCTCTCTCTCTCTCTCTCTCTCTCTCTCCCCCTTACTCTCTTTTAAAATTACATATTGTAGTTTTCATCATTTTACTATGCTTTATATGTAGGGCTCAATCGGTTTTTTTCAAAACTATTTCCATTTTATCTTTTAGAATGGCTAAATAAATATTAATATATAAGCCTACATGACTCATTTTACTTCCCACTTGTCATTATTATTTTTTTTATAATCATTTCAAATTCTCTCGCACGAACGACAGAGAAAACAATTTACAACATTCTTAGAATGAGCAATTTACAGTCTTTGAAGGGTTTCTCTTTTTTCCTGTTTTTCTTTTTCTTTTTTTTCCAAAAGGTCGATGTTTTTCCTTTTTTTTTTTCATCTTTTCTCTTTTTCGTTGTTGGTCTGTTCTGGTTTTCTTTTTTTTCATCTCTCCTTTTTTCGTGTCTCGTTCATTCTGTTTCAATCTTTCTTTCTCTTTTTTTCAGATTCATTTCAGCTTTTCATTTCCAATTTTCTTGATGTGTTGATATCGGCCGCTCCCTTGATCGTCTAGGTTTAAACTCAGGTTCGAAATCATGCCATGTGGGCATGAACTGGCCTTAGGCACCACATTTTGATATAATGTTGTATATCCATTATACAACTGCGCGTATGCATATACAAATATACACAGAAACATTTATCAACTGATACTGACGACTTCAGTAACGAACGAATACACTTCTTTATATAAATATAAATCTCTAACACTTTCTTTTCGAAAGGGTTATGTTTGTTGTGTGTGAGAAATGATTGATGACAAGGATGGACTGCTATATTGACTCAACTTCTTCCTCGCTCATAGCAGCACTACTTTCGAATCTTGGCTTGGGTTCCTCAAACGTTGGTCACTGAGGGTCGCCAAGCCCTCAGGCTGCAAGCTAGTTCTCACGCTGGCATTCTGTCTCCAACTAACTCAAACCGTCCGGGTACCTGGTAATATTATTTTCGAACGTCCACCTGCTTCCGCTGTTCTTCCGCTTATTACACAGGTGCATCTATTGATTGACGGCTCGGTCGAGGGTCAATATAAAACATAATCCTATCTGATGAACCAGTCATGAATAACACTCTATAGGAAAATATTTTTATGCTGAGTTCAGTTTACAGAGACATTCGACATCGACCAGTGGATATTGTGTAAACAACAAACTAAGAGTAAGTTACATTAATATTTTACCACCAAAAACAAAAATAAAACACACGATAAAACAAAACGATTTGTTGCACGCACAAAAGAAAGGGAAATCTTATTCTAAAAATTGTCAAACACAAAGTCACTCATAAATTAATGTTTCGACGAAGTATATACCTCTATCCATATACAAACACAGTCATACATAAATGTATATTATGTTCTCTCCGTGGGTTCTCGTATAGTTCCGTTTATATAAGTAAATAATACAAAATTTACGAGTTAAGTTTGATATAAATGTATTGAAGGAACATTAAATCTCCATTATTTATAGTTTTGCTTCTGTGTAGTACAAAGAAATAAACAAACAAACAATAAAATCAACAGCAACAACAACGATGATGACAACAAAAAAGAAAGCAAAAGGAAAGAAAAAAGTAAGTTAACCAAGTTTTCATTTTTGTACAGAAGTTGAGTTGATTTTTAAAGCGTCAAAATATTATTCATGTGGAATTCTGCTAAAAAGAAATAAGAAATGATTTAATAAAAGAAACTTTAAATCTTTGGTTCCAGCTAATTTCCTCAACATTTCTTTCATGCTGTTTTAACCGCTACACCCTCAAGTCTTCATCAAGCACCTTTATTATTTTGTACTGTCTCACCTTATTCCAAAGTTATCGTCGAAGGGAAATGGAACTGGTGACCAAAGACTATTTCCGATTAATCTGGCACGTGGGTCCCTAGAAAACCCCTGAATTCATCTGTTCTCAGCAACTATGGGTTGATAGTATACAGGCTAATTTCTTTAACCTTTGTCAGGTTTTTAGTCTAGGTGAATGAAAACTCTCAATTGAAACCAGCTGTACTCCATTTAAAAATTGACTACTTGACACTTCCTGTTCATGGCGTCGGAATTAGGTAAATACGAACTCCAATTTGTATGCCTTCATTTTTCCCTCTTTTACACGTCATATCCCCTGTTTCTGCTTTTGAGTTCTTGAAATAGTCTTTTGCTTGTTAATATCTTTGTTTATGGTAAATGTTATAATTGACAGAGATTTACTTCGAAATGATAAAACTAATTGTCTCAAATATTCAAACACAAAAAAGAAACGTGGATCTTTTTTTACGAAATCATTTAAAAAATTCTCATTGGTCAAGAAAAATTTCCTACGAAGTCAAAATGCAATAAAAATACGTCAGACATTTTATGTCAAGGGTTCAAATGACCCAGAAAAGAAATAACAGAAATTCAAAGAAAAGGCTGTTGAAAATTGTCGAATGATTTACTAACGTAATGATAAAACAGTTTAATTGATTTGCTTTGCTGCTGGTCAAAGACAATGCTGCAGCATTTCAAATAATTTTCCAAAAATTGTTCTATTAGAGTAAATATTTTCTGAAAAAAGTATTTTATTATAAAACCAGCACGTTTATAAATAAGTAATAATAATTTTGATGAAATTTGGGGAAATAACTAATTTTTGGTTCTTTCTTTGATTGAAGTGTAATTCAACAATAAATCTGTCTTGTTGCTAGGTTAATTTTATGGCTTATCAGCCCTTATCGGGGTATTCAGTGCCGAAGTTATTATTTTGTAAGCAGTCATATTGGATCAAGTAACTAAGGATAATTATTTGTGAATAACTATTGTGTCAAGTAACTCTTCTTAAGACAAATAATTTTCACGCTGCTACCTTGTTTGAAGTATTCCTATATAATACAAATAATTTTCAGGGAGATCAACTTGATCTATACATGGGACTCAAACAGATAAAAGAATGGGTCAGGGAGTAATGGCAATCAAGGTATGATTTAATTCTCCCCAGAGCTCAAGGACCACTGGATGCAATTTAGTATCATACCCAGGACGCAAATTTATTTTATACAATTCATTGCACTCAAAAATATTTTACTGTATAAGCAATTTTTCAAATATAAAATTTAACTGTTACATTATCACAGAATCTTTTTTTAAATACGAATTTTTTCACTAATTTTTTACGTATGACCCTAAGTTTAAAAAAGTAAAAAAAGTAGATTTTTACAATTTTAAGACATTTTGGTTTTTATTTACTCTTGTTTCTATTTTGAATTTTTTTAAAGAAACAAATTGGAGGTTATTATCCTTTTGGGGTGAAGATTTAAATATTTGCAAGTAGGTTGTGTCGCAGTCGGATCTACCGTTGACACTATGTTAAACGAAGTTTCCACCTACGGAGATATCGAGCATTCCCCCACTATCATTTCGATTAGTGTTTTTCGTATCTCTTTTTATTAACATCCCATTTCGATTGGTACATTTTATTTTTGATAAGTGTTGGATGGAATAAAAGAAAGGCAGAAGAAAACAAATAAAATATATACATATCACAATTGCATATCTACATTTTTCTTTTTTCTTTTTTTTAAATGACAATTTTTATTATGCATTTGGTGGTGCTTTTTTTTCACCTTCGATGGCAATTCATCTCTCTTCAATTTAATCTTAACTACATCATTCGTAGAAGAAGGCAATCCATCCAGTTTCCTTGACGTAACAAGCCAGCCAATCAAAATACAAAACTAACAAAGCGAACATTCTAGACAAGTCTTGCATGTTCTTTGAAATTTGTTTGGTCAGTTACTACATTCCTGAGAAAACGTTTGCTTGGATATAAAAATATATCGTCTCGACGTCACAGGGAACTTAAATAGTTTCTTTTTAATTTCCTAATACTTTTCCATCCCATTCAAATAATTTTTGAATGTTCAGTGACACCTAATAGTGCATATATTTTTTTTTTATCATTAAGGGTTTTCAGACATAAGGGTTTTCAGACATATTTATTGTTATTTCCACAACCTTTCGGCTGATATGTTCTCTGGCCTTCTTTAGATAGTTGTCGAACTCGGGAACCTTCACAGAACTTCGAACTACGTCCTTTAATGGATCCACTGGGGTTGCCTGTTCTGTATGATTTTTACCTGTGCTCATATACATTTAAAAAAAAATCTAACCGTTTTGATTATTGGTTCCCATATTGTATTCATTTCTATACTTGGTCTACTCAACAGGTCACTGTATTCCAACATATGCGCTGATTTCTTTAGGTGTCTAATACTCCAATGTTTATCTCTATCAATTATTTCAACTTCATCCCATAAGGTCAGATGGTTTCCCTTTTCCTTCCATATGTGGTCCGCCATACCCGACTTTGTAATTTCACTTCGCACTACTGCCTTCCGATGGTATTCCAGCCTTACTTTTAGAGGGCGACCAATTTCGCCTTTGTATATTTTACTTCAACTGCAAGGGATGGAGTAAACACAGTTCTTGATAATGTTGTATTATGGCTAAGGGAATCAGAACAGGTGACCCCAGTGGATTTGATAAAGGATGTTGTTCGAAGTTCCGTGTAGGTTCCCGAGTTCGACAAACACCTGAAGAAGGCCAGAGGACATATCAGCCGAAACGTAGTAGAAAATAACATTAAAGATGAAGATGATAGTCCGAAAACCCTTAATGATAAAAATCATCAAGCTTCGTCTCAGAAATTCAGAAAACTGTTTAATTTTGTCAACATTTTTCTGTGTATTTTCGCTTGATAGCTAATATTCTTTCAATAAGTCTGATTTCCTTGATTTTGTGTTGGCGCAATATTAATCCATTCTTTTCGGTTCATCATTCCTCTTCGACGAATTACATTTCTTTCTTTCTTTCTTTCTTTCTTTCTTTTTCCTTTCTTTCCTTGAATTCGCTTGTTTGTCGTTTTTCTTTCTTGCTTGTTTTTTTTTACCTTCATCTTTTTTACGATTTCTCTTAATCACTGGGAATTTTTTATTTCTTATTCTAACTTTTTTCTTTTTCTCACTTTTTAAACTTTTATTTCGTATTTGTCCTACTTGATTTCCTCATTATCCTTTGGGCATTTGTTTTTCCTACTTTTTTCTCTCACTTCATTTTTATGCTTCATTTTCCTTTCTTCTTTCCTTCAGTTTTTGTTGCAAAAGATCTTACTTGCTTTCCGTATTCCTCCGCTCAGTTATCCAAAACTTTATCATTTCTCAATTTCATGCACGTTTAAACAACCTTGCCGAATAGAAAAAAAGAACGCCAAAACGTTACCTCGTCCAACAATCCTTTTCAAACATTGCAATCTTGAAAAGAGGCTTCCATCAACAAAAATCTTAGAAAGACATTCTTCGTAATTCAGTTATCGATTTCATTTTGCTTCTCTCCTGTGCCATTCTCTTCAAATATCCAGCAATGCAGCGTCTGCAGATATGCTCCCTGCATATATTTCTGCACATAAATGGTTTGACGAATTGCATCAAGCAAGTAAGAAAAAGAAAAAAGAACAGAAATTTACAGGGAGAACAGAAAAAAGAGAAACAATATAAATGTGGAGCCACCTGTCCCGTTTGGTATTTTTTAGAATTTCTTTTCGTAAGTTGTCCTCATGACTTCTTTATCGGCATTCTTGTGATAGTCTGAAACTGAAGCCGTAAGCTGGTGTATTTTAAATTTATGAAAACGTAATCGTGCTATTAATTGCTACATTGTGATTGGTAAACTCCATCCATTCCTCCATATGTCTTGAGCAGAGAATCACAATATAGATTCACATACATCTGTATGAATGTGTATAATAAATGCAGATTGACGTACATTCACGTTCATGCATGCGTGTGGCTATTATATATGCATCCATAAAATCAGCGAATATATATTAATGTATAAAAATGACCAACATGAAGAATGATCTATCTATCTATCTATCTTTTTCTTTTCTTTTTAATTCTGTTTTTTTTTTACCTTTCAAATATATGGTGATGCTCAGGATTTTCGGGTAGTAAAGATTTTACAGATTAAAGACGCTTTTAGAGTTTATACGAGGATCATTAGATAACTTTCCAGACATTTTTCGTATGGGCACTTTTATTGATAGTACGCACATAAAACTCTATTCCCCTTCGAAGTAATCTCCTCCGGCTGCAATGCACTTCTTGTACTGTTCCAACAACTTCTGGAATGCACCATGGAAGTCCTCTTCGTCATAGTCTCTTTCATCTCCTCAATTGTCTCATAACGACAACCTCTGAGCTAAGGGAATAAACAAAAGTCACAGGGAGCAAGGTCTGCACTATAGGGAGGCTGAGGAACTGTCATGATGCTCATCTTGATCAAATAGTCTGTGACAAGAATGGAGTTGTTGACCCTTAAAACCTTAACAATGTAACCCTAACCCTAACCCTTTGGCCAATCAATTGTATTGACTTCCTTACTCCTCCCACACAGACTCCCTGCTTTCCTTAAATCTCTTATGCCACTCAAAAATTCATGCTCGATTTATGCAAGATGGTCGAAAAGCAGTCTGAAGTATTCCATACATTTCTGTGGCATTTTTTCCAAGTTTAAAACAGGATTTTATTGCATATCGTTCTTCTGAAGTGTCCCCAGATTGCATTTTTGAAATTCACCAGCCGTGACAATCAGGCTTTACAGGGTGTATTCCAATTGCTGCTGTAGCTGTTCATTTGAACCTGAAATCATAAAAATTGTTTAGTCATCTCATAAGATGCATAGAAATAGCATACTGGATTTTCAAGAGTCGACGACAATTTTAAATGCCTGTCCAAAACGTCTGGAAACTTATTGAATGCACCATGTATATATATATATATATATATATTGTTCGGAAATAGTTAAATAGTTTGATAGTTTGCACGAAAGGAAAAGAAAACTGTATCCCTCCAAAAATAAAAGTATTAAAAAAAATCAAGACATAAATCTGATTATGGTTGGTAGATAACAGTTCCCTTTCATTTGCACCCCTAACCTTCACCTCAGCCTCAAGAAAGTGACTGATTCTATTGCATGAGTTACTTGGTGTCCCTGAATAGATCTTCAAATACTTCCTTGATCTTGCCCATCATCTCGTTATTGATTTAGTATTTTTCAACTGCGTTCCATACATAATAATTCATGGTACTAAAATCGAGGGAATTAGTTCTAGTGGCGTCGTAGAAATTCTCTAACAGCTATTCTGACTCTTTCCGGAGATATGGCAAAAAGCCGAATACTGCTGCCCCCCCATATAGCCTTTGAGTAACAACTATCTCCAGCCAAAGCTATACCATAATCTTCAACAACATCATACAGCTGCGTTAATGTACATTGAGGCTCTGTTCAAAAGTGTGAAATGACGTCATTTACATTGGAGACACTCCCAAAGGTCATGACAGTTTGAGAGAACTAGGTTTTCGTTATAGTTGGAACAATACATGGATTGTAAGCAAGCTACTTGTCGTCAGGGTATTGTCAAACTCGTTCTCGCTGAAGTTATTTTTATCTGAGAAGAAATTGATCATTCCTGATTCTACAAAATATCTCAGCCTTTTCAGGAACGTCTTTATCATTCAAGCGGTTTACCTTTATCATATTTACCAACCCCTCCGCTCGGGCAGGATATGACACAATGTCAATTTCTAGTCTGCCCTACTATTTATCCATAGCTGGAGGGAGAATAATTGGATTCATACCTTTCCCAAGGGTATTAGTGCTATGTGAAATGCAATCAGTCTCGTCCAGGATTTGAACTCGTATCGTCGTGTTCAATTCCTACGACGATAACCATTACACCACGGGCACCTCCATACAAGCGGTTTACCTTTATGCTCGGCGGTCGGAATTTTTCTCTTGT
Organism: Sepioteuthis lessoniana; assembly: GCA_963585895.1. Lineage (NCBI taxonomy): Eukaryota > Metazoa > Mollusca > Cephalopoda > Myopsida > Loliginidae > Sepioteuthis > Sepioteuthis lessoniana. The sequence goes on along the minus strand of OY757917.1, from coordinate 115,917,343 downwards.
GCCTCTTTCACTAGAGGTTGCGAAGACCCATATTCAGAGTCAGTATCATGGTAGCGGCTCCAATACCCTTCTCTTTTACTAATCTCAAGATTACATTACTTGAATTTACCATCACCTTGTTCAGAAGTTGTTATATGAATTTTGGCGGTCAGAATTACAGCTGTGTCCTTTCCTTTTGCCTGTACAGTGTTTATAGATCATCAGTCATGATGTCGGTATTTTGAGACACGGTGTGAATAACCATGGTACAGTTATATATTTTTCAAATATTTCCATGGCTTCTACTCCTCCATGTCAGCTAACTTTTTCTCAACTATAACCTTAAATTCACACTGTCCGAAGCCAATGATAGTTTCCTAATACATCAAGCTGTCACTGAAAAAAAAAAAAATTACAATTTTCGAATTCTAACCTATATATATATATATATGTATATATACATCAAGTCATACTGAAAACACGAATTTCTATGATTCTTTCTCACTATCTGTCCCTATCAGCCACTGCACATGACTGGCTCAATAAACACCATGTGTCTGTACAGAGTTGATAAAAGCTACTCGGTAAACAATTGTCTGTCCATGTGTAGGAGCCTACAGAAGAACGTCATTTATGAATTCGTTCTTGCTTTTCCAGCTGTGGCTAGCATGTCTTGTCCGTCTTAATTTTATGATTTGTATGATAGGAGGAAGGTGGCAGTGCAGCTGCTGTTTTGTGGAGTTCTGCTTCCAGTATTTGTCCAAAACAGCTTGCAGCATTTTTTTAATGCCCATCCAACTTTTTCTCGAAGCGTTTCGTAAATGTACAAGTGGTTTAGCCATACAATAGTACTGACACGACTTCAGCTTGAAATAATCATCTTTTATTTTATCAGAGATAACATTTTAGTCATAGTTAATACCCTGTTGATTGTAGTCCATACCTTTCCTATGTTGACATCGCCTGTTGAAGATATTTCCTGAGAATTTTCTCAACTTCAGATCGGATACAATTGAGAAGTAGGGCATTTTAAACTTTATTAACATCGGCAATAAAAGTTATGCCTCTGTAGTTCTAAGTGATTCCGAGGCCACATTTCTTTGGAAAGTGGAGGACACAGTCTTTCATCTATTTCTCTACTGTGTTTTATTTATAAACGATGTTGCATAATCGAAGAAGTATTCCGTCAAATTTTCTTGTACCATAATTCAGGAGGAATTTCAAAATGACCAGCAGTTTTTTCTGCCTTTGTTTTCAGAACTGTGTCAAGTTCATCCTCCGTAAATTGTCCAAGTTTTATGCCTAGTTGGCCATTACTAATTTTTTCAGTAGATTTTTATGTGATTTCAGGGGGCTTTCTAAAGAGTTTCTCTTTTCAATTTTTTCTATCACCAGGAAATTTTTGGTCTTCATCTCGAGGTACTATTCTTAAACATTTCCACCAAGCGAATTCAGTATATATATATATATATATATAGGTATTATTTGGTCCAGTTAAACCGGAGTTGGGAGTAATTTCATCAGGACAAGAAAACTATTCAAGAGTGAACATTTAAATTTTCCTGGTAAAGGGCTCAATGTAACAGACATTACCGAACAATTAATTCATTAAGAAAAAATAACAAACCGGTCACATTAGGATTATAAATTTATTTCCATCCTGTTATGTGTTTTTGAAAAATCAAAAAACACGAAAAAAATTAACAGGACTTCTTCAGATCCTATGGATAAAATAAATCAGAATAGACACAGGAAAGAAGGGTGGGAGGGTATAGAAGAGGGGTGAAGAGTTATCTCCTCATTCAGCCCACTTCCGTTTTTTATTCTATTATCAATATATAACTATAATTATAATTCTAATTCATAGGATCTGAAGAAGTCCTGTTAAATTTTTTCGTGTTTTTGAATTTTTCAAAAACGCATAACAGGATGGAAATAAATTTATAATCCTAATGTAACCGGTTTGTTGTTTTTTCTTAATAAATATATATATATATATATATACATATGTGTGTGTGTGTGTGTGTGTGTGTGTGTGAAGGCATGCACGTGTGTGTTTATGATGTGTCTGTATCTATGTTATCTGAATATTTAGATTGATAAAAAAAAGTCGTTCGCTTCTTAGTGAGGCCAAGAACTTCTCCACACTAACTGTATATATATACATATATAAAGTAGAAAAATGAAACAGTATAAAACTCATGACTCAGAATTTTACAAGTTCAATGCTCAGGTGAGCAAATATTCAATATGTCTGTATTTTAAATTAATAAAATCTCCTTCATTCTATTAATTGTAACATTGCGATTGGAAGTCTACATCGATTCATTCATATGCCATGAACAGAGAATCATATAGTATAGAGATGCATGCTTTGGAGGTGCCCATAGTGTAATGGTTATCGTCATAGGAAACGCACACGGTGACATGTGGACGAGGGTAATTGCATTTTACAATTTGGAAAGGGATAAATCCAATTATTCCTCCTCCAGCTAGGGATAGATAGTAGGACAGACTGGATTCTTTGCTCTTGTTTAGGTTACCGGTCAAGGAGATGGAAAACTATGAATTCAAACCTGATAAAACTCCGTTTTAAAAATTGACCTTGTCTTACATCCTAACCGTGCGCAGAGGTTGATAAATATATACATAACATGCTTCTGTATAGACGAGTAAAATAAATTGGTTAGATTTGTAAAATACTGTAAATAATAAAGTATCGACCACGTGAAAGTCTGAATTGTGATTTTTACTGTGTTTTAATTATTATCCTATTCTATACTTGAAAACATATTACGATATTTCGGGCATAAAGCACAATAAAAATGTAACTAATCTAAAACACTTTTAATGTTAAATCGATCAATTCTATATATGTGCAGCATTTCCAATTTTATACATGTTTGATTAAATTGGCCAGACACTTTGTGTCTGCCTTTTCTGTCTTTGATTCGTTCAAACTTGATTGACACTAGCAACAACGCTTTCGCCATGTTCCCATACAAAAGCCTTCTAGTTCTAATTCCTCTACTCAGAATTATAAAAGTGAATGCTATGAACAATAAAAAAAAAGCTATAATACATCGTGTCAAAATCATATTCTCCTACAAAACAATCTTCTCGTAACTTAAAAAAACATTGATGAAATCTTCATTAACCATGATTTCTCCAACTACCCTAATGACGAACAAATAAACGTACCATTAAAATATCAACTGTAATTGCAATGAAAAAATACCACATTTAACAATTCTAAACGCATTAAACTATTTTTCGTAACTCGATGAAATAGCACTAAAATCTCACACGTTTCTCCTATCGACTCTATTAATAAGTTAAAACTTATCCTATATTATCTAAGATTCAACACAACTAACCACGGCATCTATGATTACACTTCTCCCTCAACTTGTTACCACATTACAACCAATGTAGTGTACTAGTAAAAATATCCATCAGGAAAATACTTCCCCAACAAAATAAGAACCTATAATGGACTGTGTACAATAACTCTGTCGAGAAATTTAAAACTTCATTTTTCTTACATTAGTTCCATTTCTCAACACCGTAAAACGCATTCATGTCCCATCTCTAAACACAGAAAGATTTTAACTGAAAACACATGTATATTACGCAATCGAAGTAAACATACAAAAACTCGTAATTCTTGAGGTTCACAATATAAAGATTAACAAATTTTCCTTGAAAAAAATTAACAATGAATATAGCAGCCACATTTTAAAATGCCTATTGCACATTTCTTGTCAATGATCTTCCCTTAGTTCTCATGCATCTTGTAAAAATTCTTATCGTTTGTAATAACCGTTCCACCAATTTTTCCTCCCACTTTTATATAGATAAATATCATTCTTCGTTGTTCTTGTCATTAGATTATTTGCTCCTTTAAAGATTATCCAGTTGGCTGAGGCTGTAGAATACACCGACTGCTTCTCTGCAGAGGGGTAAGACCCCCTCCCAATGGGTGACCTGGATATGATATTAAATAATATGATGGTGAGGTTCCAGTAATGGTGGAGCTTTGGGGAATGCGGAGTACCCCTTTATTGCCATCGCTTCCAGGTCCACTCTGGCCCGGAGTGGTAGCACCTGATAAGGGTCCTATCTATGGGTTAAATAGAACTAAATCGTGCTTCCTTCACTATACGGATTTTTGCATTTAAAATGCGTATTTATGCTAGGCTGAATTGTTTAGAATAGAACTACTTTTGACATTGAAACTGTACTGACACTGAACTGAATTGTTATATATAGAACTGTTTTGACATTTTACTGTGTGAAACAAAATTAACTGAATAAGAACTGTTTGAAAAAAACGAAAAGTTTAAAATAGAAATGTTTTTGACAATTAAACTATGTACTCTTGCTAGACTGAATTATTAGAAATATAACTGACAATTTATATAAAAATGGATATGACGTTAAATAACCTACAAAGGTTGATATGCCATAAAATCAAAACAACCAACCAACCAGCCAACCCACTCCTTTAAAGATGATTTCATTTTGGGCTAGAAGTACTTGGGAAACACACAGCACCTTCTTTAGTTCATTCACCTAAAAGTCAAACAACTCATGGGAATTTGTAGTATTACGATTCTTCGGACTATCATCCTCATCTTTATTTATGTCTGTACAACGTTTCGGCCGATATGCTCTCTGGCCTTCTTCAGGTATCTCTTTTCGAACTCGGGAGCTTTCTTGTAATCGGGATTTGCCACGGAACTTCGAACCCAACCCTTTATTCGATCCACAGGGGTACTATACTCTAGTTCCACAATTCATAGCTGGGTACAAGTGTTAAGCTGTGCTAATTATTATTCTATGTTACTGTCACCCTTAAGCAGGATTAAACCTGCAGTCCTGGAGGATACGTAGCGCAGTTGATATAAGCGTTGGGTATAAGCAGTTCAAAGTGACAGTTATCTCATCGGCCGAAACGTTGTACAGACATAAATAAAGATGAGGATAATAGTCCGAAGAATCGTAATACTACAAATTATAATCAAACTTCATCTCATACATTCAGAGAAATAACTCATGGGAGGACTTGAACGAATCAAAGGGAGGATTATTAAATCAAACATATGCGTGAACACACACACACACACACACACACACACACATATGCACACACATATATATGTGATGAATATCTTTATTTTGAAATTATGAAAAGGTTACTTTGGTTTTAGTAGAAAGTTTTCTCTATAATTTTGTTGGAAAGTTTTTGTAGACGAGATGCGATGATATATCTGTATATGAGACATGACAAAACACCTCCTCTAACTTCAAAATCTTATTATCAGAATATTCACTGTAATGTACATCGATATTTATGCTGTCAGATGCAATTCAATTATATACTTTTTTTATAACAATGACTCGCAGTATATCAAATATTTAGTATTTATTTAGAAAGTTCAATTCCCCAGTGAATTTTTTTATACAGCGAATTTGATTGCCGAATGAATGTCCTAAGTAGCTTAGAACGCAAAAATAAAAACTTAATTTTGTGTAGACACGCTACTGTTGCTTTCTTTAGTCAAAAAATATTTTCCCAATAATTTGAATTCATATTTTGTTCACCTAAGAAGTATCAAGTAATACATTTATTTACACATCAACACTTTCTAACAAGATATTAAGTTAAAAAAATTAACGTTTTCAATAACCTCTTGAAAAAAGAACGCTTCATCAAAACTTAATCATCAAATTCAAAGATCATGCACCCCTCAAATCTTGGTCATAAGTTGAATCATCTTGAGATAATTACAATTTTTCTCTTTTTTCTCTCTCTGTCTCTTTGCCTATATCTCTCTCTCTCCGTGTGTACACACACACACACACACATATATATATATACATATATATATATATATATATAAGATGTGATTACTTCTGCAACACACGTATATATATATATATATATAGGTGAGTGTGTGTGTGCATATGTACGTGCATGTAAGTGTGATTATGCATGCGTAAATATATATATATATATATATATATATATATATATATATATATATATATATATATATATATGCAAATTTCATTAAATATAATAGACATTTTATGTCTACATATTTTCTTCTGGATCCGTTCGAATTCCCGTATTACTTTTATCGTATTCGGGGGGAATTGATTTATGTATTGTCCATAGTTGTATGTATCCCTAGTACTTTCTGCCCGACTTTGGGCCATCATCAGGGGAGGATCTATTACAAAAGTGATGTAACTTTAGTTTTAGCATATTACTTCTGTGTAAGGGCGTTTTTGCAGTTAAATATCATGGCGTTTGCTTTTAAATGGAATTCTATAATTAGTGCCAGTAGCTAAAGACATTTAAGTACATTAGCACTGGTTTGGAAATTGATTCTATTAAGTGTTTGTTGCATGTTTCTAATATGCAGTGCTTCGAGAATCTGAAGTTTTTGTTTGTTATTTTGATGTTCTAATATTGTTGTGTTGTCGGTGAGAATTTTCCGTAGTTGTGTTGTTGGGCATGAATGTTTTTTAAATGCTGAGCTATTGAACTTGTATCAGAAAGGTGCATTGTAAGTCTCCTCGACAGGGTAGTTGAGGTTAAACCAACATATATATTATTATTATCAGAGATACAATCTCCTAAAGGACATCTAAATTTATATATAATAACATAATAGCATAATAATAATTAATAGCATAAAAAAACCTTCAATATACCTAAGATATTTTGATGATATCCTTATTCTTACTAATAATATTAACGAAATGAACGTACTACAAGACACCTTCCAAAACAATTCAGTTCTTAACTTTACTCATGAACTAAACAAAAACAATAAAATTTCCTTTTTAGATGTTCTCATTGATACTAACAACAATAATAACTTCACTACCTCCACTTACAAAAACCCCTCTAATAATAACTCCTGTACCCTCTACTTTAAAAGTGAATACCCCTTCAGATATAAAAAAGCAATTATTCATAATCTAATACGCCGTGCCAAACTAATCTCCTCCTCCAAAGAAATATTTTATAAAGAGGTAGAAAACGTAAAACAGGCTCTCATCAATAATGGGTTTTCTAACTATATTGTTGATGAACAAATTAAACGTATGATCAAAAATGTTAACCAACAAAATAAACAGTGTACTACTCCATCCAGTCAACAAACGTATATCAAACTTTTTTTTTTATCGTAACCAAATGCACTACAATTATAGATCCGATGAAAAAGTGTTGAAAACATTGATTCACAAAAACATACTCCCCACTGATCCTAATAAAAGAAATAAGACTTATTATATATTATAATAAGTTTAAAACCTCGAATTTAGTCATTAGAAATAATTCCCCTCCCTCGATTTGAGTTTTGCAAAAAACCAACGTTATATATAAATTTAAATGTCCTTTAGGAGATTGTATCTCTGATAATAATAATAATATATATGTTGGTTTAACCACAACTACCCTGTCGAGGAGACTTACAATGCACCTTTCTGATACAATTTCAATAGCTCAGCATTTAAAAAAACATTCATGCCCAACAACACAACTACGGAAAATTCTCACCGACAACACAACAATATTAGAACATCAAAATAATTAACAAAAACTTCAGATTCTCGAAGCACTACATATTAGAAACATGCAACCAACACTTAATAGAATTAATTTTCAAACCAGTGCTAATGTACTTAATTGTCTTTAGCTACTGGCACTAATTATAGAATTCCATTTAAAAGCAAACGTCATAATCTTCAACTGCAAGGACGCCCTTACACAGAAGTAATATGCTAAAACAAAAGTTACATCACTTTTGTAATAGATCCTCCCCTGATGATGGCCCAAAGTCGGGCAGAAAGTACTAGGGATACATACAACTATGGACAATACATAAATCAATTCCCCCCGAATACGATAAAAGTAATACGGGAATTCGAACGGATCCAGAAGAAAATATGTAGACATAGAATGTCTATTATGTTTAATGAAATTTGCATTAACGAAGAAATGCTGCCTAAATACACACACAAACACACACACACACACATATATATATATATATATGTATATATATATCGTTAAAATTACACTTTTAAGTGTCGACTTTAGGTTTGTCATCGGCGTTGCTGCTCCCACGTCACTAGAAGTTTCGGTTCTAAATAAACAACAGACTTTTTCGATGGGTGACCCAAGGGAATATGATCAATATTCAGCCTGCACCCAGAGTAAATTTGCTACTAGATTTATGACGCGCTTTATATAATTTACCTGAGAATACGGCAACTAATCAGGTCTATACTTGAACTCTTTGATGTTATAAATCAAGTATTGATTGTGATGATGTTCGAACTTGAGGCCTAAACGGGGTGTTTCACAAAAAAAAAAAAAGGGAAAAAAAATCAAGTTATCATATTGGCTCGTCCAGTGACTTGTTTTCCCCTTCCCCTTTTTATATTTCTTTTATTTACCCGATCTATTTTTTTACGTTTTTATCCGTTTCCCATTTTAAAATTTCTTTTTCCTTTTTTTTACGTTATCTTTAATTCCACTTAAAATGATAAACGCGTGAAATGAGTGAATATCAAATTTGTTGGTCGGATTAAAAAGGAGAAAAAGTGAAATTACGTTAAAAAATAACGAGTAAATTAAAGTGAGTTACATAACTTACTCTAAACATTTGATGGAACACTAACTGGGAAAAACTCGATTTAAACTATCGTGGGAATAGTTGGGGATAATGATTGAGAAACCATGTGATATCGATTAAAAACTAAGAGAAATAGCGTGTAACTTAGCTTGAGAAAAATAAATTAATCAAGGTATTTACTTGTTGAACACTATTTTAAAAAAAGCATCATCATCATCATCATCATCATCATCATGTCGTGCCGCCAGCACGTATCTCCTTGGCCCTCTCCCGTCAACTTTCTCTATCGTCCATCGCTCCCGGTATGTCTTCAAGACTACATCATGTATCGGCACAGAGCTGTTGTATATAGGTTCCAGCTGGTCATCCTGCCTTTTCTCATCTATGTGAAAGGGCCCACTGGAGTATATCGCTTATGAGTTCCTTCCTACTTCTCTAGCAGTGTACCACATGTCTGGTTCGTCTAACTTTGATAGTTTTCGTGATGGGTGGTCAGTGGCCATATAGCTGCTTCTTTGTGGAGTGTTGCCTCCTGAATTTGTTTAATATTGCTTGCAACATTCTTGTGTAATTGCCGTCAAGCTTTTTCTCCATACGTTTAGTTAGCGTCCATGTAATGCATCCGTATAGCAGTATCGACACGACTTCTGCTTGGAAAAAAAAACTGCATTTTATCTTATCGGTCTGGTCTGACATCCATATGACCGATAACCTATCGATAACTGTCCACGCCTTTGCAAGTCGCGTGTTGATGTACGTCTCGGTTGATGAGACACTGCTTCCTAGGAAGGTGAAAATGTATGAATGATTTTATTTTTTATTTGTAAAAATCACTGCTGTATATTATCTGTGTTTTAAATGCAAAGTCAAATCCTGTAATTCCAATTAACTGTTGAACCTGGTGAAGATAAGCAAATACTATTGAAAACCAAAGTTAGAGTAAGGTTAGAATAATTTTGGGAATTTCGTGTTAATGACGAAATATTTAGAGAAAAAGAAAAAAAAATGGGGACGGAATAACAGAATGCCCCCCCCCACCGCAAGCGCTAGAAAACACGTATATCTGTATAAAAGAAGAAGAAATGTTTATAAGCCTAGGCAACACGGACCGATTTAAACATACTACCTAAATACAAAGCAAATCCTCTCCAAATTTGGCGGTCTTTAATTATATTGTCATTTTAAAATGCATGAATGATTTTTTAATTTGTAAAATCACTGCTGTATATTATTTGTGCTTTAAATGCAAAGACAGATTCTCTAATTCCTAGTAGCAGCTGGACCTGGTCAAGAGAAGCTAATACTATTGGACTTTATTAGAAATTGAAAACCTAAGTTAGCGTAAAATAGAATGCCTATAAGGATGCAAAGAACCATGAATAAGGACTCCGATGAAATCTAAATAAAAGAAAGTAATTGTGGACTTTGAATGATGCATAACTTAATATTGGCTGAAGGGGAAAGAAAGAAAGAAAAAAATTCGAAAGCCATGGGAAGCAGCATGGTGGACATAAAGACGAACGGATAAACCCTCTGACGGTTCAACGCCATGCCTAATCAGGCCTTGGGCGAATGAATCCTACGGTTCAACGGTCACCATCAAATAGTTCGATCGGGGAGCTACTGATGCTCATCTATAAGGGTGGCTTCCATAGATGAGAATAAAAACAGCCATTGAAAGATTACCATGACCCACACTCAAACTAAAAAAAGGCATATTGTGTCTAAAAAAATACACTAACGTGTAAATTATTCTAATTTAAAAAAATTACTCCTAAAATTTATCCATGTGGAACATCAATTGAGAAAATGAGTAAACACGAAAAAATTTTTAAAAAATGATTACGAAAAAAAAAAAAAATGACGAAAAATTACATATAAAATATTTCGTGTAATTATAATAAGTTTACTCAAAATATTTCGTGAAATTAAAATAAATCTACTCAAAATCATTATAAGTGGCTCACTGATTGGTAAAAAAGTTTTAAAAGGCGTATAAATTAGTGTGAATAAAAAGATGAAACTAAATAAATTAACTCGAATAACTAGCGGCCAACTTTTAGTTTCAAATCGAAGGAACAGTGAAATGAAAAGATGAAGTTGTTGAACATACGACGAAGTGTAACTAACATCATTACGCTACTCGAATAAATTATTTCAAAACCTAAAATTTTCTAAAGTTTTTCGCCACATATATAAATACAATGTTATCATACATATATACAAGTCTATGTACATTTTTTAGCTTTTAAAAATATTTCGTGGTAGCATTTACGATGAGAGTGCATCTGCACTGAAAACGTTCATAGTTTTAATAGATTGACGCCCCTCATTATCGACAACCACCTTGTGGCCTTTTCTACTGTATCCAAGATCAATGGAATCGCACGGCGTTTTTTTTTTTTTTTTTTTGTCCAGTTATGCCAAGGTTAGTAGGGGCCGTATCATTGACTGTCCGGTGAACCCTCTACAGCCGATCTCGATCGGGAAACAATGATAACGCCATTATATATATATATATATATATATATATATATATATATATATATATATATATATATATATATATATATATATATATAAGGGCGTTGAAAAAGTTATATGTGCTTTTATCTCTTTCGAAACAAAAACATACTGGCAATAAAATTGATTGTAGGAAAGAGTTTGACCTTTGAAACAACATTTTGTAAATGTTATTGTTATTGTGTCATTTAAATGGAAAATATATATTTCACATAATGTTGTTATTTAGAAAAACTCACTTTAATTGTTTTTTGATTCTAGATGTGCAGAAGTTAAAACTTCATTTCTTTATTCCGAGGTGGATTTGGGAATTTGACCATTATTATTCTATTTCAAAATTTGTTTTTGCATTTACGATACATGGGAACAGGTCTTTTACGACTGATTTCTTCGTGCACTTGTTATATATTAGTTGTACAAAGAAATTAAATAAGCACTCATCGGCTCGAAGAATACTGACACCCTCTGACGTGGGATATTGGCCTCTTTTGAACCTGAAAGAACAGATTATGAAATAAGACACAAAAGACAAGGATATTGGCCGTGGAGAAGACGTAGGTATCAAGGACAGGGGAATGAACACTGAGGGTGCCGATGGCATGTTGTAATTTTGGAAGTGGGTGGATAGGGAGTAATAAATATCAGTGGTGATACAATATGTGGGTGATACAACACGCCAAAAAGGACACAAGAGATTCAAGAACCAAAACTACGTTGATAGAATCACTTTCATCGGTCGATGCAGAATATACCCACTTTCATGTTTTCCTCCTCTCTCTAAAGTTCTCTATTAGGTAAGTGATGTCACTGATGTGAAATATATATATATATATATATGTGTGTGTGTGTGTGTGTGTGTGTGTGTGTGTGTGTGAGAAATGGAATAAAAAGACATTTCAGAAACAGTTATCGTTTATTCTTTTCTCGATTTACCCGACTATAATACAATTACTTCTAAATTACTCAGTATTATGAAAGGTTATGTGTTTTCCTGACGAAATACATTAGGAAATGCATAGAAAATAAACATTACGTTCCATTCACCTACTTTAAGACATAGTTTTTGTGGTTGATGAAGGAAAAATCATTTTACAAATATCAGGTATCAAGAAAAAAAGCGTAAGCATTTGCACATGAAAATACATCTCCTTTTTTTTACATCATGGGGTAAAATTCTGGACACAAAGCATAGATATATTCATAAGAAGATATCAAATCTATAACGAAGTAACTAGGTTAGCTGAAAGGATATAGCAACGTAATTTACGGAACGAAAATCGAATTTTGGGATTCATTTATTCGATTTCCACCTACTAATATATTAGTAACTTGGAAAAGTAGCATGTATATTTATGTATGAGCGTACACACACACACACACACACACACACACACTCACACACACACACACACACACGCACACATGCACACATATATATAGATATATATATTTGATTATAAATAAATGTGTGGATGTATGCATATATACATGTTTGTATATATGGGTGCACATATATATGCACTTGTTTATGTGCAAATTGATTTAAATGGAGGACCTTTTGCTTTGCCTCAGATGAATAAGCAGAATCGAAATTCATGCACATTTCTTAAATATTTGCATTATTGTCTCTTTGTAAGCGTTCAAACTTAACTGTGTGCAACACTTTTATGAAGAATTGACAATATGCTCCAGTCATAATGTAAAACGAAAATTAATATACCTTTATATAATGTCCTTTTCTGAATGCTCAATTTTCCTACGATGTATATATATATATATATATATATATATATATATATATATATATATATATATATATATAGATATATATAATCATGCATACAGATATGCTAAGATATATATATATATATATATATATATATATATATATATATATATATATATATATATGGTTTCCCTGTTATTTCGCACTTTTACCTTATAAGGATCCCTAAGAGCAAGTTTAGTAATTATGGTAATTCAGAGATGCCAAGCGAAGTCGAGAAGTGTTTCCTTTAGGTGGAAAATAGAAACTTGACTTAATAATGAATGATTGTATTTCTATAGTGTAGTAACTTTGCGTTTAGAAGGAATTTTCCTCCTGTCACATAACATTTATTACAATATATCATTACAGTTGTTCTATTTTATAATAAGCTATTGTTGATCATTTATTATTGAAGCTAATTTAAAATTAATCTTTACCATGGATATATATATATATGCATAGAAAAATATAGTATATATTGAATCTACATTGTTAAAGTATAATTGCTCAATTTTATGAATATTTATGGTTGTCAATCTTTTATCGAAACTAAGTAATGAATTAAACTTTATCACGGCTACATAGGCATAGACAAATATAGTATATTTTTCTGCATATAAATTTGCTTAGATTTCCACAAATGTATTCGTATCTTGTAAATACAATATGAACGATTATTAAAAAGCTTGTTACGTACAATTGCATTAGTCTTTTATTAAAATTAAAATTCCATTAAACTTTATCACGGGTATATATGTTTGGAAAAATATAGTGAATATAGCATTTCCTACATCAATTGGAAGTC